>JAKSZP010005337.1:0-222125 GCA_022478985.1 Massospora cicadina
CTGAGGAAGTAGTAACCAAGTAAATTGAAAAGCTTCTGGAGCAAGGGATTATTGAAGCATCGAAGAGTCCTTGGGCTTCACCCATCTTAATTGTCAAAAAGAATGATGGTACCTAGTGGGTAGTAATATACTACTAGAAGCTCAAAAGTATCACCAAGAAGGACTTATATCCATTGCCACGGATTGATGAAGCTTTGGATCAGTTATGGGGAGCTCATTAATTCACTAATGGAATTGATATCATATTACTGGCAGATAGAGTTTCCTGCGGCGTACAACAGCAGAAATGCGGCATTATTACATCCAAAATGGGTTTTCCAACTGACCCATATGCCACAAGGGCTGTTTAATGCCCCAGCTACGTTATAACGTGCCATGGACACTATTATCAGCGACTTGAATCTGTTGTGCATCCTTGTGTACCTCAACAATATCTATGTCTTTTCATGTACGTTCTCTAAGCATCTTACCCATCTGGAGTAGGTCTTCCGCTGGCTTGCTGAGGCCAACATCAAGATCAAGCTCCGTAAATGATACTTTTTTAGGGATCAACTGAAGTACCTTTGGTTTGTGGTAGATGCGACTGGGATGAAGCCCCAACCATCCAAGGTGGAGGCTATCTGAAAGATGACTACGGCCAAACAGTAAGTGTAAGATACAATTATCTTTAGGGATGATTAGCTACTACCGCCACTTTAAACCAAACTTCAGTTGTATTTGAGGTCTACTGTTTGAGTTGTTAAAGAAAGATGCAGCGTTTAAATGCATGGAATTCCAACAATGCTCTTTTTATACACTTTATATGGAGCTGATCAGTGCACCAGTGATACGCTATACAAACTTTGATAAAAAGTTCATCGTTCAAATGGATGCATCTCTTTCCACTGTAGGGGAGTTCCTATCCCAAAAAGAAGATGAGGTGGAGGAGCAACCAGTGGCGTACTGCAGTTAAAGCCTGAATTGCCATGAACGTAATTATACCGTGATCAAGAGGGAGTGCTTAGTGGTGATATATGCACATAAGCAATTTAGGGTGTATTTTCATGGAGTGAAGTTAAAGTTATAACGTATCATGCTTCGTTACGCTGGTTGCAGAACCTCAAGGAGCCTGAAGGGCGTCTAGCCCGATGGGCCCTCAAACTGCATGCTTTTGACTTTGAGATCCTCCGCTGACCTGGAGCAAAAATCAGAACACTGATTGCTTGTCAAGACTGCTAGCAATTGCCGTCACAGTGGATCTGAGCAATGTGATGTAATATAAAAAACTTAGTGGAAAATGTGATGATGAACTGCTTAAGTCATAAAAGCGTTAAATGAGATGCAAGTGTGTACCTTCCAATGGAATGGTGAGTTGTACAAGCAGAAGGGTGATTCTACAGTGTACTTCTCATGACCCCCAGCATGTCCTAGCATTAGCATGAGCGCACATAAGGCAGTCATACATGGTGGTGTGCATAAGATTTTAGGATTTTTGCGCCCTTGGTATTTTTGGGAAAGAATGAACATTGACAGTTTTGAAATAATCTCCTGCTGCCACCAGTGCCAAGTGGAAAAGCCGTTCCTCCAGAAGACTTCATACCAGTTAGTGTTACCACATTTTGCTTGGCATATGGTTTCTCTTGATGTCGTTGGCCCTCTGCCAATGGGAGTTAACTGGTCTAAATACATTCTGGTGGCGATTGAACACTTGGCCAAGTGGGTTGAAGGCGAGGTCAATATAGGATTTGGGAGCGGCCACAGTGGCCAAGTTCATAATGGAATGTATTATCCAGCAGCATGGCTGCCCTTAGTTCATATTAGTGATTCTGGAAGTTTTGAATTACAATTCCAATGGGGCAGGTTTAATCTCGAAGTTACACTGCGAAGACTCTCCATAAAAGGTGTTAAATTTAATTAGAAATACAGGTTATAAGTCGACCTAATTTATAAAAAAAGAGGGAATATTTATAGGCTTCTTAACTGCTCATAATATATCAGAGTGAATTAATCGCTGCGTGATCAAATCTTCAATCAATTGATAGGGATCAGATTGATCCTTAACCTTGATAGATTGCGATATATTGCTTGCTCCTTATATGATGTCAGGGGAATTGATGTAGTAGATTTTTTGGAGATATGAGAATTCGGTGAAATCCTGACAGTGATAATGGAATTAACTTCATCTCTCACATCCTTCCATAACTGAATGAGCTTATGGTCATTAGTGGGTTTTTGATGAACCCATATCACCCCAAGTCTAATGGTATGTTTGAGATAGTTAATGGTACTTTGGTGAATATACTTTGGAAATTGGTAGCGGATTGATATTTCAATTGGAGTTCCCTCCTATCCACCACCGCCTTTGCTTACAATATTAGCTATCATTCTTCCACAGGGAAGAGTCCCTTATAATTACTATATGGACATCACCCTACTCTTCTGGCACTGCTCTATGCCCGCATAGAAGATACTGGCGGATTGGATCCCCAACGTTAATTGACTAACCTAGCTGACTCATTAATCAAGTTGCAAACTAAAGCGTACTCCTTCAGTCTGGTTAAGAAGATAAGGAATCAGCTGTTGATTTGGAATGGCGTAGCAGGATTGTCTAGAACAAAGATAGAGAGCTGGTTCTATTCCATGACCAGCACAGGATTGATTAAAGGCTAAATTGGCCAGCATTTGGTTTGGTCCGTTTGAGTCTTTGAGAATACAGGCGTTGACGCCTAAGCTATACAGGATCCTGCAAGCGGTTAATTATTAACCAAGTGCATGCAAAGTTTCTTTGGGCATATAAACAATAGGAGATTTATTGCCCAGTCAAGGGGGGTAATGTTGAGATTCTAATATGACTGGATGATAAGCCCAAATGGTCATGGCGGTTTAGCTAGAATTCGCCAATCATAATTTACAGTGTATGGATATTTGAGCCCCTTGGGATGAGGCGAAATTGGAGCAAAAAGGGTTATTGTTGGATCGCCTCCAAATAAGGCAATAAGGTGAAGTTGAATTATTTAATATTAATTAAATTACCTTGAACTAAGGCAATATGGATTTCTAAGAATACCATACTCTGCTGGAGCCAATGTGAATATGGTGGAACTGACTAGTCTAAGCCAATGGAGCGGTATTGACCAAAATTGCTGATATATAAGGTGAGATGGGACGATTGAAGAGGGATGATTCTTAGTAGGAAAGAGAGAGCCTTGCAGTAAATATCCACTGCTATTATTAAGTTAAAATAAAGAAGTATAGTCGGAGCCATTGTTCCATATTTATATATATTTAAGTTTGTTCCAAGGACTGGAATTCTCCATATCATCCGTCCTATTGCTCATTGAGCTTGACCTGAGCAAAAACGTCATTGTCGTATATCCAATATATCACCAAAATTATAACAACTGAATAATGAATTTGCAGTTGGCTTCCACGACAGATTCTGCTTTCCAGTTAATCAGAGGCCAAGTTTTACAGGTTGCCATATGCTAGTCTCAAGGCATCATGATTTCCAAGTGGTGTTGCATTTCTCGTGGTATACACCTTAACAGGTTAATCATGTGAACATGGCGTGATGTTCAAACTTGCAGACATAGGTTGTCAAGTTAGTAAGCTGACTGTAGGTGTCCAGGAGGGTTTGAGTCTCATAAAGGTACATCTGATGGTCCTCCACAGATGAATCCCTTCCTCGAGAAGCAATGTACTTAGGGTTCAGTATCCCATGAGTCAAAAGCCTCACTACTTCAGTCATCAGCAATGTAATCTATCAGGACTCTGGTATAATAACACGATCAAACTGTTCCTCTCCAAAGGTGATGGTTTTGTAGTTAGTCATTTGGTCATCTTCTACACTATCTATATTTTTTACTCATCCAGTGACGCTATCTGGAAAAAATTCTTTATTTTGTTACAGTTAAGCTTGTGTGTATAGGTATCCCTATTGTCATGATTCTAATATGACTGGACAATAAGCCCTAAGTCATTATGGCGGAATGGGTAGAATATGCTGAGCCTGAGTATGAGTATGATTGTAATGAGCGCCTTATGATGAGGCGGTATCAGGTTGGAAAGTAATTTGGATCTCCTCTAATCAGGTGATAGGGTGATGTCAACAAACAACAAATAGTGAAATGTCAATACATGGCGGATAGTGAGTAGATCGCCTCAAATATAGGCGATCATGAATTTAGTACATAGTAACCTTTGCCAGAACCAATGAGAATGTGGCGGAATAAATTACTAGGCAAAAGGGTTGGTATCAACCAAAGTTGCTGAGATATCAGCGAGACAAGTAGATTGGAAGAAGGAGGTTGTTAGTAAGAAAGAGAGAGCGGAGCAGGAGCATCTGCTGAGTATATTAAAGATTAATAAAAGAAGTGTTGTCAGAGCAGTAGCTCCTATTTATTATATTATATTCTTATACATGTGCGTGATGGAACAACAATCTCCACATCATCCATTATATTGCTCAGTGGGCTTGACCCTGCTTAAAAACCCTTTGGCGTATCTCAATGATTCTACCAAAGTTATACCATCTGTAATGAGCACCACTTTGTTGAAATTCTGGTAGCTAGTTGCTCGCAGGTGCCATTTCAGCATGAGTTCAACAACATATCAGATTTGGAGGTTCCAATAATAGGCAGCACTTACAAATTTAAAATTAAATATTAAACTCAAATTAAATTTATTTAAATAGGGTACTTAAGTGATTATAAACAATACTTTAAAAGATTGCCTTCCCCTTTATTTGGGGTAATTGAAGGCTAATAATGGGATATGGAATGAGTTTATTATAGTCAGGGGTATTGAGGCTTTGATGGGAGGACAAAATGACCTATCAAAGCTCATTATTATAATTTTGACTCAATTTAACTTAACGCTGGATGATTGGCCAACCGCAGGGTGAATAAAATCATGTGATAACAATTTAATATGTCTCACCCAATCATCCCTCTTAAAGATAGTTTTATAGCCTGATCACCAAATACTCTGTTCTTTGATTGGTGGGGAAAATTCTTTACCCTTTGCAGCCACCTCAAGCCTATAAAGGGGGTAGTTTTTTCCTAGACATTAGGATTAAAGCTTAAGCTAGTGCTTGAGCAGACTTTAACTTTGGTGGCTTAATCCGCTGGGGGTTGGAAGTGACAAGGAGAACTTTATCCAGCCTATTCATATGAGAGTGAAGAGTAAAACTATTACTCCAAGTTAGATAATCCCCCAAGAATTAGGCGGACCATTATTATTATTAAAAACATACTATTTTCGCCAAGAACATTCTTCTCCATTAATCTTCTAAATATTTGTCTGACAATGGGACATAATGTTTAGAGTAAAACATAAAGCCCCACATATTTTTCTAATAGAGATATGCCTTTTATTTAAATTTATGTCTGTTGACTGTCACAAATGAGTCATGAGAGTACTGATGGATCATTCCTCAACTGGCTGATGAACAATGTACTGAAGGTTTGGCCTACTTCAGATGTCTGGCTCTTTATATGGGATAGAATTGGAGTTACAAGCGCCTATTGTATAAAGGATAATAGCCAGATGGCGATAATTCTTATGATATAAACTCCTAAAATATAAGACTTGAGGCTGATTCTCCTGTCAATTACTTGTACAACAGCTTCCTGCCCTGATCTTTCTGATCACAAATTAATTTCTGACTTAATGCAAATAAAAAGTATTAAATGTAAAAAAGCTTGTAAATTTTAAACCACCAAATTAGATTGTTATTATTATAAAATTAGAGCGAATATATATAGGGTTTGTTAAGGGTGGTTAGCCGGGCAGGTAAAACTGCTTCCACCTAGTGCAGGTTTTGAGTTCAAAACCTGTACTGGCTAGAAAAATTGTCAGTATGGTATATTTGTCCCAAGGCCAAGAATACTTGAATATTTTTCATATAGGGTTTGTTGTTCCCCACACCGTTATCCATGACACCTTGACTTGCATCACTACTTAACCAGCAGTTCACCATGAGGGTCTACAGTACATTAGGCGTCCTACTATAATCCCAATTAGCCTCGTGGACAGTGTCTTCCTGACATAATTATTTCAAGACAGCGTCTTCTCTTATGCATCTTAAAATGGCTAAACCATCGCTTCTCTTGAGCAATGTTAGCACATACCAAGAAAGTATATACCACTAATTAGCATTTTTATTCAATTAAAAATCAATTGACATTTAAAGCTAATTTTGACTTGACAAACAAAGCCCCAGATCCTGGGCCATTATGTCAAATTTAATTAAGGGAATTGAAAGGCTGCGAATCCTGAGTTTCATCTGTATTTAAAAGCTTTTTGTTCCATTAATCGCCGATATACAGGGTGTTTCAAAGTGAGTATCAGGGTTTTAAGGCTTTGTAGTTTTTATTACACTTAACTTACAATTATAAATAAAACATCAAATGAAAGAGCAAGTTAAACAGTTTTGTTTGTAAACATGTGCACATGCGCTGTTTCCTGTGTCTTCCATTGGAAAGCGCAAGTATAAAAGATAATGTGATTAGTGACAGAAAGCTTTTTGTGTTTTACGGTTTGTAAAGACTGGATCTGTTGTTGAAGTGCAACGTGTGTTCAGTACTAAGTTCCATTGTGATCCTTCAAGTAATAACAACATCTTTAAATTGTAACATCAGTTTGAAGTCACTGTCTATCTTTGAAAAGGGGAGAGTATGGGACGACCAAGAGTGTCTGAAGAGCTTGTTGAATGAGTGAGAGAGTCTTTCACGCTTAGCGCCAAGAAATTAGTTCAGAAGGCTAGTTGTGAATTTGCACTTCCAGTGACGTCTGTGTGAAGAGTTTTAAGGAGACGCTTACAACTACATCCTTATTGTTTTCAGTTGTTATAAGATCTAAAGCCTACAGACTATAGTTTACGTGCCAACTTTACAAATGATATGATGCTGCATGACGATGAATATTTTCTGGATCATGTCATATTCAGTGATGAATTGACATTTCACCTAAGTGAAATTGTGAACACACATAATGTGCGCATTTGGGGGTCAGAAAATCCCCATGAGATGGTACAGTTGCAACGAGACTCCCTTAAATTGGATGTTTTTGTGCCATATCCAGCGTAAAGTTTATGGGCCTTTCTTTTACGTTAAAACAACTGTAGCTTGTGTGTCATATCATGATGCTATAGAACTATGGCTCTCCCCTCAAATAGGAAGAAGCTGAACCAGAGAACTTTATTTGGCAGCTAGATGGTGCGCTACCTCACTGGTATAACTCAGTACACGATTGGTTAAACAACGTTGTACCCAACCTCTGGATTGGCCACGAGGGGCCAGATGACAGAGCTTGTTTTGTATGGCCTCCACGTTCACCCAATCAGACACTATGCAATTTTTACCTTTGGGGGTTCATAAAGGATCATGTGTATGTGCCTCCGCTACCAGCTGACCTCCTTGACTTAAGAAACAGTATTGAAGAAGTTATTCCAACAATTACTCCAGGCACACTGATCAAGGTTTGGGAAGAACTTGCCTATTGACTCAATGTGTTCCGTGTGACTAATGGTGCTCACATTAAACATTTGTAAGGAAAACTGTTTGAGTTGCTCTTTCATTTGATGTATTATTTATAATTGTAAGTTAAATGTAATAAATACTACAAAGCCTTAAAACTCCAAGATCCATTTTTGAAACACCCTGTATTTTACATAAGATATAATAAAGTTAGACTTAAGCTAATATCATTAACTCTAATTTCTAATCTACCCAAAGAGTTTAATCCAATCAACCGTTCAACTCTTTCCCCGCCTTGACTGAATATAAGCGGAGGGTTCCTTAACTTCTTAATTACAATCTTTAAATACTCACAATCATTAAAGTATGATCGCTACTTTTCTTTCTCGTTGCAAACACTTTTGCAACCCATTCAATTCAAGACTAAATCTAGTTTGATAATCTCATAGAGGGGATTAGTCTGCGCCCATGTCTGGGAGCAGTTGGGCAAGCAAGGCAAGAGGAGCAGGCGGAAGGCCCGCGGCCTCTAACGTTCAAAAATGCCCCAGAGAATCCGGTGGAATAGAAAAAAATCTAAAAAAACCGGCGGTCACAATTTCCCCAGAGATACTTGCATGGCAAGCATGATGCAACCAGTACATCAACATGCCACATTCCCAGCCACTTTTGTCGGTGGAATTTGGAGTCCGTGTGTATCTGGACATCCAAAAAATGGCCCTATGGGAAAAATTTTGTGAAGATGTACACAAAATTTTCCCGACCGCAGTGTACGTTGCACCTCACTCCATGTCACGCGGTTGACTGGACCTAGGTTTTGAAAGCAAAATAGCAGCAGATGAGGCTGCAGCGGTGTGTGTAGTGGTTGACCTCCCTGAAGGGCAATGGGTCGTCGAAACTAAATGCACCAGATGGATAAAATCAAACTAAATTTTCCTCACGTTTGACTTTTTGCCTACTATGGTAAAACGTGACATTTTGGAGCAACACCTGAAAGATGGTCTCGCCATATATGGCAAAATACAATCTTTCCAAATGCAACGTTTCACGCTGATGCCACACCTGTGCACCAGCAAAGCCATCGCAGTTCTGACCCCAACTGAGGAGATTGCAAAGGACCTAACCCAGATCCCGCACTCCACCTTTATTGATATTGCAGGGCACACCACCCACCCATTCCGGGTAACTGTGGACAGCGCGCCCCCCATTTGCACCCACTGTGATGCGTTCAGCCATAAGGCACATGCATGCCCCATCAAAGAGGGTGTTACATTCCAAGAGCACCCCTCAGCGGCCATGGCCAGCGGAGAGGCACACTACGAACCAACTGCAAGCACCAAGGGGCTTTCCCATGGGGAGCACAAGGCTGCTACCTATTGGTAAAGCCCATCTCCCCACAGGAGTGGAAGAAGGCCAAGCAGGCCCATAGAACTGCGGCCAAGGAAGTGGCCAAGGTCACCACCACCATCCCACACTCACAACGCCAGGAGGACATGGAGACCTTCGCGGCGGAAGCAACTCGGGAATCCATCACTCAATCAGATAGGGAGGCCCATGCCAAATGGGCCACTCAATCTGAGGATCCGATGGGAAATTTGATCTCACCCAATCGCTGCACCCAAGCCCCAGTTGAAACTGACTTGGGACCTATCCCAACCAAAAAAAAAATTTTGCCCCACTCGACGGTGCACCAAACTTATCCGCACCACAAAAAATTCGTCCGACGTTGGGAAAACAAAAAGCAAAGGCCAAAGCCAATGCGACTCTTACCGCAAAAATTAACAAAAACCCCAATAGTGTTGCTGCTAATACCCGCGCTGCTGTGAAAGCCCGTGGGGACCTGGAAGAGGCTGGTGGGCCAGGGGGCCCACCCCCTTGCACCTAAGGTGTGATGGGGGAAACCTTCACTCTAGGGATGCTGAATATTGCCGGACCCAAGGCCTCCCCATCCCGGGCTAGGAAACTTAGTTTTTTACAAAACAATTTACCTGTGGATATCCTGGCCATCCAGGAAACCCACTGTCCACGAGGTTCCAAGGAAGCTTGGAAAACAATGCTCCTACCATCCCTATCCTTTTGGTCAAAGCACTGTGGGGTGCTAATTCAGAAAAACAATTTTTTTCAAATTTACATCTTCAGAAACATTCCTAAATGACTGAGTGCTCGTTGTCACCTTCTCATGGGCCGATGTTACACACACAATTGTCAACGTTTACACCCCAAACGGTGCACAAGAGCGTCGGGAATTTTTCTCATCAGTCAAATCCCTCCCGCTACCCCCCAATTCTTTCCTAATTGGTGACATGAACTGTTGGCTAACCTCACTAATGGACCAGTGGCCACCCTCACCCCACGCCCCACAGGGTCACTCAGAACTACGCGTTCTAAAAGCCACCCTTGGGTTAATAGATGCGCTGCCGTGACATGCCCCACTGCTCGAAAACATGACGCATCCCCACGTCCACAATGGCCAATTAAGGTCCATGACCCACATTGACCTTATTCTAGCGCCGGCAAAATTCCAACCCCACATCTCCCACTTCAAAACAATGATAATGGAATTCTCCAACCACCAACTGGTCTCAGTAACATACCACTTACCTGTCACAGTTGCAAAGGCCCCACATTGGTTCAAAATCTGCCCCCCAGAGCTCACGTCACCAGGATTTTCCACGTGGGTGGAAGAGGCAACTTTGGCAAAATCGTTTGTTACACCATTTTTTGCGGACCCTATTTCCACATGGGCAACTTTCAAAGAAGACACTATCCGCCACTATCGCCATCTCTCATCCAGATGCTCACGAGCCACATTAGTGGTTATATCGCGTGCGCTGGTGGAATTGGCCCACTTGGAGTTCAACATTCCAGCCTCAGGATATAGCCCTGCATGGGGCCAGAAGTGGGCGGAGGCAGCAGCCCACCTCAATGCACTTGAAAGGCAACACAAACATCGGGTTTGTGTCCAATACAGGGCCACACACATCACTAAAGGCGACAAGTGCACCGCATACTTCTTCAAAAAAATTTTTGTACCACGCCAGAGCGTGGCCTGCACACAGGTGCAAAGATCGGATAAATATATTGTGGACACACTGGCTGAAGTGGCAATTGAAATGCAAAGATATTACTCCAAGTTATACCAAGCTGAACCAATTCAGCCAGCCGAAATGGCGGAATTTCTCGACAGAGCTCATATCCGCACCATTTTCTGATACCCAGAAATAATGAATTTAATTACTCCAAATGAATTATGGACTACCATTCGCGGTGCGCCAAACCAAAAATGCCCAGGCCCAGATGGCATTCCATATGAGTTCTACAAAAAATATTTTACTTATATCCCCATTGCTGCTAGCCTCGCTCAACCAAAGCCTGTTGGAAACGCGCCTCCTACCAGGAGGACATGAGGCCTTTACAGTCACACTCTTCAAGAAAGGGGATAGGCTAGACTTAGCCAACTGGCGCCCCATTTCTCTAACAAACACAGACACCAAAATTTTAACAAAAATCATGGCTAACCGTTTAGGGACTGTAGCATCTGCCACCATCTCTCTAAAACAATTCGGTTTCATCCCCAGAAGGTTGATTTGGGATAACGTGCACTCTGTGGCTAATGTGTGTCAGTCCACAGCCTCTGGGGCACTTGTATTCTTGGACCAACAAAAGGCCTATGATAGAGTAAACTGGGAATACCTTAGGGCCTGCCTCCAACAATTCCACCTACCTCCCCACTTCATTAACTGGGTGATGCTGCTCACGGAATCTGCAACAATGGCAGTGCGCGGCCCAGGTTTCCTAATGGAAGTAGTCCATCCTCAAAGGGGCCTGCGACAAGGGGACCCCCTGAGCCCACTCTTATACAACTTCAGCCTTGACGCACTACTGCGAAATGTGAATGCCCAACTCACTGGGGTCCATGTGCCAGGCCAAACCCCAGTCAAGATGATGGCATTTGCAGATGATTGTGTGGTGGGGGTGTCTAATAACAAAGATGCATGCGCGCTTGAAGCCCTCATCCAGGAATATTCCCGGATAAGCAACGCGGCACTGAACGCCTCCAAAACCGAAATCATCCTCCTTGGTTGGTTTCAGAACTGCTGGGCCCCAGCAAGTAGTTCCCAACCTGGCCCATCTGCTCGCCCACGTCCACGCCTTACTAACTCAAAGTACACCGCTCCACTGGTGCTCCCCTTTGTGCCACGACCTACCATAGGACCGGTACGCCATCTGGGCGTGTGGTTGGAGGCAGGTGGATACGCGTCAGCAGTAATGGAGTGCCATATACTGGACAACGTGACGAAGAGAATTGCCTCTCTCAGAGCCCACCCTACTACCCTCACTGGCAGGGTTGTTCTTGCCAACTCTATGCTCCTATCCAAAGTCTGGTTCAGAGCCCACGCCATCCCCTTCTCCCAAGCTTCTTCAAATCCCTGTATGCTTTGCTACAAGGTTGGCTTTGGTCAGGCCGCCCTCCACCAGTACGGCTAGAGGTCATGTTTGGCCCTCATCATCATGGTGGCATGGTCCTACTTGACTTCAAAGCCCATGCCGTCAAGATCCTGGGCACCTGGATTGCGGCCGTCACTGCTCCTACACTCCCATCCCAACACTGGTCCCGCGCAGCCCGCTCCAACTTCTCCCGAGCCTTGGGCCTCAACAATCCATCAAACCCCCACTCCCTGATGAAATACCTCGCATCACACACATCAGCCACAGGTCCTCACGGGACCAAAACCCACTACAAACGAATCCTACTCTCCATGCGAAGCGCAGAGTGGAGAATTCGTATTAGTGGACATACAACCTGAAGAGGCCGCCCTCTCCTCAGTTCACACAAGAGGTACAGGGGCTACCCATCCATGATGGCGTGATCCCCATTCGACCCCAAGTCCTATCCAGGGTGGACTACCTGGACATGATGGACATCCCTTATTCCACTGAGACCCAAAAGACTATCTGGAAATACGCACACCATCCTCTGTTGCAGCCTCAAGTCCGCTCCCATGTGTGGCGCTGCCTGAGGTGGGTGTATCATACAGCTGAGCGCTCTAATGCTTTACACTCATCCTGTGTCGTGTGTGGCCAGTATGGAACGCTGTTTCACCGCCTGGAGAAGTGCCCCACCTCTAAAGTAATATGGCTCGAAGTCCAACGTCTGCTAGGCCAGGATCAAACACATCCCTTCAGTCTGTCAAGAGATATGTTTGCTTCATCAATGGCCTCCCCCTCCCACCCTCCCTTCGTGCTCTGGTGGTTGCAATCGCCATGTGGACTATCCACACGATTGTCTTGGATGCCATCGCCGGATCCATCCCCACCCTCCCTGAAGCTGTCCACAGATTCCGGTCTCATTTGGTGGATCACTTTCAAGCGTGGATGTTTGGATATCTCCCACCACGTCGCTGACAGCTATTCTCCTCCTGGTTCCCAGTCTGGTTCATTAAATCAGACCCCTTCCTCCACACGTGCTCAATAGAGGCTACGCCCCCTACACACGTTCCCTCCCCCTTCCCATAAGTGGCGTTCCCGCTGGCAACAAGAGATAGCATCGCTTCTCTGGGGTGCCTCACCTGGTACTAAGTTCTGTCTCATCTGAGTCATATTCGGAAGTGTCCGTCCCATGGTCGGCCTTCCCGCAATAAATTTAAAGTATGATTGCTACCTCAGAAATCTTTCTGTCCAGGATATGCATGTCTTCTAAAGACTCAGTTCATCCATGTAGCGCTATTATTACTCCAGGCATTATGCCTTCAATTCTTGAGGTGGTTCACCTAGTTATGACTTAGTGGCATTTAAGGTTCATCTTCAAGGCCAACCACAACTCCATCATAACCAGCAAATCCAAGTCAGCCCCATTTATTTTGAGTCCCATCAAGCGAACATCCCAATTGATTAAACATGATTCTTCTTTGAATACCTCATTAAATCTTTGTGGCCTCAAGGCCTTTAAAAACAATGAAATTAAAAAAATGGAACAAATTTTTATCAGATAGTGATCTTCTCCATGACTTCCCTTTTTGCTACTTCAAATATTCCCTTTGTATAGTCTTATTTATTCACTTTGTGCGGTCTGTGTAGCCACTCCAGGTTTTGATATCCAATTAGTGACTGAACTCTTGAAAGCCTATATAGCCTCCAAACTTGCATCTGAGCATGATATTAGTCCCATCAATCCATTTGAAGCTAGCCAGGCTCTACTCTTTGCTAACTAGTCGCTAGACTCTGGTGTGATCCAACAACAGTTCATACTAAATTGCATGTTCCATTGGTCCTCAAGAATTGTGTATAGAAAAATTGTTGTATCCCTTTGATTACCTCGCCCTTTGCAAGAACCTGTTGAAGGAGCAACCCAAAAGATACTATCTCAGATGGTTCTACTTGAAGTGTGCCTTTGATTCCCACCAGCAGCCTTTTCCATGGAAACCATACCTGACATTCACAGAATGTTATATGAAGCCCACACAAAAATGCTTTGGGCAAAAGTACTTCTTCCCTGGTTTATCCTTGTCTCAAAAGCCTTCTTGATGATCATATCTTTCTTTCTGTGGCTTACCCAACCCCAGTGTAACCTCTCTCGCCTGTTACAAAGTCCATTCTGACAGCCCCATCCTTTGATTTGATGGCCCTTCCTTAGTTGGAAGTACAACTTGCCTGGTGCCAAGTATTCTTATGTTGGCACATCTTTTGTGAGGACTTGACAGTTAAAACTTGTTTGAAATTCGAATTTCTCTTCCAATAACTCTCCTTGAACTACGCCCATTTAATCTCACTCTCCCCCACCTCACAAAAAAAAGGGTATCCAGCTCCAATGACAATCAAGCTTCCAAAAATATTTATTAAAAACGTGCTTAAATACCAATTGGTACTATTTTAATTTTTTATAATTTTTACCTATTCTTTATTATAATTATATTTTTTATATCAATTGAACCTACTAGGTGGATATGAGAGGAATCAAAGAATTAAGAGTTTGCCTTAAAGTATTTCCAGTACTAGGACATTCAGTGATGAACATATCAATAGGAATAGCTATGTTTACCCCCTTCAAACTTGAGGTATCTGCTGTATGACTCGCCCTTCAGTTGTATGTTCTAATTATTTGCTGCACATATGGTTTAGCGACTACTTCATTTTGCTTCAGGCTTATTGCCCTTCTTCTGAGAGCGGGTCACCGCTAGTACATTAGGTACTATAATGGTTTTTGTGTCATTTTTAACAAGATTCATTGCTGGCATGCTCACTTTTCTCAGGAAGATTGATGTTTCTGGAAATAGATTTTCTCACTTCTATTGTTCTTTCTCTTTTCTCTCTTGTTGTGAGTTAATAGGGGGAATGTCATTGGCACAACGTTGGCGGCATCTGGAGATATACTACCCTTTACAGTTGCAATGAAAACACTTAATTTCACCTAACTGGGCAGTGTGACTTACCATTTTTAGGTTGCTTATTTTTAACAGGCAGATCACTGAAATTCTTCTTTTTATTTTTGAAAGGTTTTCCTGAAGGTTCTGCAAGACCTGATTTTTAGCCAGTATTGGAAGGCAATAGTTTTGTGAGCCTAAGCGTAGATAGTCAACCAGCTCAGATGTCATGAGGTTTTGAACGAAGGTAGGCAATATAGTATTTGTCAAGTTTTGGAATGGTTGCACTGCATGTTGTTATACAACTGTCAGAAGTTCACCTTCTTGACTTATGGGAAAGAATGTTGGAGGTACGAGTGCTCCCAAATCTGCTACCATGGTTGGCCCATCTCCTGCCCAATCTTCAAATAATATTGTGGTTGTCAACAATATGAGTACCCACGGCAAAAAGACCTTAGCAGATTCTCGGTGTAATCTTAACTATTGGAAAAATATGGTTTATAACCAAAATTGGCTTAATAAGGTAATAGCTAATAATAGGATTACTCTGACTTCTCGGCTGAATTCAGGGTGTTCATTACCACACGGGTCTGACGACCACCAAGGTGAGAAGATATTACTCAATGTTGATAGAGTGCAAATTTACCAATCAAGCCACATGAGTCTGACCACCGCCAAGGTGAGAAGATTTTACTCGTTGATGAAAGGGTGCAAAACAATCAATCAAGCCACATGAGTCTGACCACCGCCAAGGTGAGAAGATTTTACTTGATGGTGATTGGATACAATTCATCAAATTGTTACCACATGGGTCAGTTTCGCCTCAAAAAATTTATCTTTGATCTGATAGCACAAAAGCTTATATTTCCTAATACAGATGACTCAGCTTTATATACTTTAGCCTTGAAAACCCATGGTCTCAAAATTCTAACTAGTTTAAATATAAAATACTAGTATCAAGAAAAGGACTTTTTTTGGTTTTGCCCTGCTTAAACAATAAAAAAACATAAAAAACTTTAACAATGCGTTATTTATTACTACTTTTTTAAAGTAAATTTCTCTCTTTAACAAAGAACTTGTGGCATCCGTTGGTGGATCCCACAAACTGGTGCTCACTACAGGGGTTACCCTGAATACTTCGATAAGTATTAAAACAATGAAGGCTGTAAATGTGAGCAGCTCTTCTGAATCGCGATTAGTTGCTTTTGAGAAGCAACTAGCCAGCTCTTTCTCCCGTCTCAAAAAGCTAGAGCAACGGCCGTTCAAATTACCTATAAAGGAAAGATACACCCTGGGTGAAGGGAGCAAAGCTTCCTTTTTGTACGTTTAGGAAGCTGCGATGGATGGCGCCACTGATAAACATAAAGTTCAGTACATTCTTCCCTGTTTAAGCCGCAAAGCCCAAGAGTTGATCGTTCCTCACCTGGATCCTCAGCACACCTGGCCAGATGTTAAGAAGGCCCTCTTGGCTGAATTTGGATCCAAGAAGAGCTTATACAGGGAAAAACAGGCTTTCATGCACCTTGCCATGTATGGGGTGAAACCCTCATTAGTTTTGCTGAGCGTTTCTATCTCACTGCTCAAAGGCTGGCTACGTCTAACCTGCTTACCCTGGATGATGCTATCGCCGCCATATTAACAGGGTTAGCCTCACAACCCTCTCTTTCCAGGCATATCATATCAGTGAAACGCCACTTTACAACCTTCCGTGATATAAAAGAGGCTTTGTTAGACGTCGCCCATGTTCCTTTAGGTGAGCTGTGGCCTATTGAACCATTGGAATTGAGGCCACCTATGCCTATTCTCCCAGCAAAACCTGCCTCTTTGGTGCAACTTAAAACGGACATCCCATATTCATGCAAAGCGGAGATCCCTACTGTGGCTTCCCCTTCAGCTCAGCCGTTAGGTGCGCGCTCTAAGGGTATATCCTCCAGAACTACTGGGGTTGTGAAAATGCTAGTTAAAGTGAAGCTAATTACCCAACCTCTCATGGCTGTCACCCCTACTTCAATTTCAGCTTTGCCCATGGTTGATAATACTGCTGAGGCTGACTCTGAAGGGGGTTACGATGATGTTGGGTACTATCTATTGGGAGCTCCCGCGGAAATGGAGGTCCCTGATCGCCTAAAAGCCGAAGTAGTAGATGAAACCACCATACCTGAGGATACCTATCTCCACCAAGTTATAGGTTGTATGGCCATGATTGACATAGCCAACGATGCTGATCAGCTCCTATCAAGCTTAATTCGCCCTTTACAGCAAGGTCACACCATGCAGTCTATTCTGGAGACTCACCCTGAGACCGCACGCAAATTAACCTCTACTTTTCATCTAAAGGAGGTCTTAGCATTGTCAGACAACTTTGGAAGCACACTTACCAAGGTTGAAGTAGTTGTTCACAAAGTCCAGGTGATGGCTATCTTGGATACAGGTTCTCCAGTGAATGTAATCTCATCTCAGCTGATGAAAAAGATTAAATTGATGCCTGACTTGGATTATATCAGGGAGTTTGGAACTGCGGGCAAAAAACATCCGCGCCCTTGGCGCTTATTCCTCTCTTCCCATACTCATTGGGAAGCTTATCCTATTTGCCCCTGCTGTGGCCTTAGATAATAACTCCTATGATATGCTCATAGGTACTCAGTTTATGATCAAATATGAAGGCATCATCAACATGAAGCAAGGGTTCCTATCTTTAATGAACTACAAAGTTCCATTAGTCTTATCCAACAAAGAACTCATCAATAATGACTACACCTGCCTGGTTGAATACCCCTTTTCCGCTTTGTCTTTACAATATGTCACTTCTGGGTTCAAAACTAAGAAGTTGCCCAATTCAGTGGAGGCTAGCTATGGGATTCCATTTTATGTAACAGATGAGGTGGTGATTAAGCTGGGTGTACAACGAGTGGTTGACACGAAAATCACGCTCCAAATCCCACGCCACTGCTTATTACATCTCTTAAGCATTAACAGAGTTAGCCTTTTTGAGCCTCGGGTATTGCCTGGCGTTTTAAGTCCCAGCCTATCAGAGGCCTATTACTCTACTGTTAAGAAAACTCACTAAAAAGGACATAATTGTAAAAAAGCACCAAGAGTTGGGCCGAGGGTTATTACTCCCTGTGGAGGAAGTTGAACAAATTCACTCAATTGTCTTGATGGCAGATTTAGGCCTGCCCCTGCAGATAACCTAGTATGTACCTTATCAAACTTCCATATCTAGGATGAGCTGACCTCAGATGAGTTGGAAAAGTGCATACTCTCCTGGATGAGTATAGTGATATATTCTCGAAGTTGGACAATGATTATGGCCACATGAAGGGCTGATATCACTCCATTGATATGGTTGATGCCCATCCCATTCAGTCAAAATCTTATCGCAAGTCAAAGGTTTAGGAGCAACAAATGAGGATGGAACTCATGCAGTTATTAGACGCGGGGTTATTAGTTCCTTCACAAAGCCCTTGTTCCTCTCCTTTTTGCTAATTAAGAAGAAAAACGGAGATCACCAGATAGTTATGGACTATCACAGGTTAAACAATCTTACAAAAAAGGATAACTATCCTATCCCACACATTGACGACGCCCTGGCCCAGCTTTCAGGCTCAAACTTTTTCTCTGCCATGGACTTGGCCAGTAGTTATTGGCAAATGGATCTATCTCCTCAAGATCAATAGAAATGCGCGTTGATATGCAGTGAAGGTCTTTTCCAACCCACGCGATTACCTCAAGGGTTGTGCAATGCACCTGCCTCTTTCCAGCATGCGATGGATCACGTTTTGCAGGATCTTAAGTTAACCTGCGTTATCGTCTACCTAGATGACATTACAGTATTCTCAAAGTCTTTTAACAAACACCTTGATCACCTGAAGGAGGTGTTCCAACGCTTATGACGCTCAACTATCAAATTAAAACCTTCAAAGTGTACCTTTTTCCAAAAGAAATTAAACTTCCTTGGACATACATTTCTCGAGAAGGTATTCAATCCATACAAGATAAAGTTGAAGCGATTGCCAGAATGCCCCCCCCCCAAAAAAAACCTACAGTATATACAGGTATTTTTAGGGATGATGGGGTATTACCATCAGTTCATCCCTAAGTTTGCCCAACTCAGCGAGCCTCTTGTTCGTTTACTAAAAAGAATATCCCTTTTCAATGGGGCACTGAACAGAAGGCTGCCTATGAAACAATAAAATTGATGCTAAAAAAATGGCCTATCCTAAGGCATCCCGATTATGGAAAACCGTTTATCTTGTTTACAGACGCCTCAGACTACGCCGTCAGGGCCATCCTAGCCCAATTAGATGAAAAAGGGGTAGATCATCCTGTCTCGGATTTTAGTAAGATGCTATCAAAGTCTGAACGCAACTATAGTGTTACTGAGAAGGAGTGTCTTGCTGTTCTACTAGCAGTGAAGCATTACTGCCCTTTCCTGTATGGGACCTCTTTCACTGTGATTATGGACCACACATCTTTAAATGGTTGCAAAATATGAAGGACCTTACGGGGTGGTTAGCTAGTTGGGCTCTAAAGCTCCAGCATTATTATATATGAAGATCAAACACCGCGCTGGAACCTGCCATATGAATGTTGATGGGTTAACTCGGCTGCCCATTCTCCACTTAGATAATAGTGAAGCGGAGCGGCTGTATGATCTTCTAATGACCCCAAATGACTGGGAAGATGAGGATGAGCCTGTACAGAGGATGTTGGCCCAGCACTCTCATAACACAAAAGTAGAAAGCGGAAAATTGTATAAACAAGTGGGGGGCGATGGTTGCCTTACCTACGACCCTCGGAACATGTACCTGTTATCTTGGAAGCTCATTCAACTTTAGGCCATAGAGGAGTAAAGAAAACCTATGAGTGGATCAAGGATCATTACTTTGGGAGGGAATTGTGGAAGCTATCGTTGAAGTCTTGGATGCTTGCCTTATGTGTAAGAAGCAGTCTTGATCCAAGACTAGATACCAATATCAGCCAACTACCCCAAAACAGCCATTCCATACCATGAGCTTGGACGTAGTAGGGCCACTTCCTCAAACCACCGGTGGAAAAAAATATATTTTGGTAAGTATTGACCACTTCACAAAGTGGGTTGTAGCTGTGGCGCTTCCAGCCCAAACTGCTAAGGCCACTGCCACCTTTCTCCATCAAAATATTTTCGCTTGACTTGGGTGCCCTCAAGTACTACTATGTGACAATGGAAAAAACTTCACCTCTAGAGTAGTTAAGATCTTGGCTGCTTCCATGGGAGCCCAGCAACTATTCTCAGCTCCATATGACCCCTTAACTTATGGTACAATGGAGCAAGCAAATGGTACTTTGGTTTCTATCTTACGGAAAATGGCCTCATCTAATCCCCTTCATTGGGATCATTATCTCCCTAGCGCTCTCATGGCTTACCAAATTAGCTATCATCGGATTTTAAAGATGTCCCCTTCCAAGTTTTTGTATGGCAGGGAACTGAGCATACCCACTCTTCTAGTTAAGGATGTCTTCTCTAGAGGAGAGGGCCTGAGAAAGCCATGTGAAGGTTAGCTAACCACGTCATTCAGCTTCAATCAGAGGCTATGACCAACTTAGCTAAAACGGTTACTAAGGAAGGCCAAGCTGCCAATGAGCTCTGACTCCTTTACCCTCTTTCCAAGTGTCAGATATGGTTTTATATTACCACAATCGCATAACTCCACATAGTGGAAAACTTGGATCAATCTGGGAGGGGCCATTTATCATCACATATAAGAGAGAGATGAGTATTCTATAAAGTCTTTAACTACAGGAATTACCATAAACTGGGTACATGGCCGCTTCCTATGAACCTACACCCTCCCAACATACTTGAGGGGGGCAATGTCAGATATTCACCTTCTTGACTTATGGGAAAGAATGTTGGAGGTGAGATTGCTCCCAAATCTGCTACCATAATTGGCCCATCTCCTGCCCAATCTTCAAATAATATTGTGGTTATCAACAATATGAGTACCCACGGCAAAAGACCTTAACAGATTCTCGGTGTAATCCTAACTATTGGAAAAATATGGTTTATAACCAAAATTGGCTTAATAAGGTAATAGCTAATAATAGGATTACTCTGACTTCTCGGCTGAATTCAGGGTGTTCATTACCACACGGGTCTACCACCACCAAGGTGAGAAGATATTACTCAATGATGATAGAGTGCAAATTAACCAATCAAGCCACATGAGTCTGACCACCGCCAAGGTGAGGAGATAATACTCGATGATGACAGGGTGCAAAACAATCAATCAAGCCACATGAGTCTGACCATCGCTGAGGTGAGAAGATTTTACTTGATGGTGATTGGATACAATTCATCTAATCATTACCACACGGGTCAGTTTTGCCTCAAAAACTTTATCTTTGATCTGATAGGCAAAAAACCTATATTCCCTAATTTAGATGACTCAGCTTTATATACTTTAGCCTCTAAAACCCATGGTCTCAAAATTTGAACTAGTTTAAATAGAAAATACTAGTATTGAGAAAAGGACCTTTTTTGGTTTACCCTGCTTAAACAATAAAAGACATAAAAAACTTTAACAAGGCGTTATTCATTACTTCTATTTATAAAGTAAATTTCCCTCTTTAACAAAGAACTTGTGACATCCATCAGTGGATCCCATAGCAACCTTTGAATTAAATCAATCATATCTGTTGGGATTTGAGATGACTAGGAAGCCAAAATCCCTGATTTTGAATTAAATTTTGATTAATGGCTCTTGAACCATGCAGACTAAACCTTATCCTGAAGGCAGTAAAACTAGATTTGACTAGGAAGCAGCACCCATGTGAGAATTGATGGAATCACCTTTAGGAATCCTGTCCTCACTTCCCAAATCACTATAGGTGCCACCCCCACTGCTGCAGTCATGAGTACAACGTAGTACAATGGGGTCACTGTTAAGTTTTTACCTGATGGTGCAAGCTAAATTGACTTAACAAGGGATTTTATAATATAAACTAGCTTCTTAATAAAACTCCTGCTCATAATCAGGAATTAGATTCTTGGATAATCCTTAATTTTAGCCAAGTAACTCCGTTACACTCAACATTCTCGAGCCTACTTGCAACAACAAATATGAGAACTTATGTTTTCATAAAATAATAGGGAATTATTCCTTTAAAATTGGGACTGCTTTCAGGCAGCTATCACTGAGTTCTTCTCTTTGGAAAGTTTAAACAGTCACAGCTTCTTAATAAAGATGTAAAGGCAGCTGATAAGAATGACAGACGGACAACAGATGGACAAAAAATAATTAAAATAGATAATATATAATGATCTTAAATTATGATGATAAAAGATGTTTTTATTATTCAGCCAGGCACCAATACTATATAACTCTAGGGCAATTCCTAGTTGAACTCATCTATTAGATTAGTTCATTCATAATATTTTGATCATCTGCTGGTCATGGCAATAATCATGAAATATCCCAATTCAATTTGGCCCATGAACTGAATAAAAATAATAATTGTTTCAGCCCAATTAATGGCAATTGTACTTTTATATTGGGTCAATTTTAAATGTGAAATATAACATAAAAACCTTCCCAATTAAGGCTTTTTATAACTCAACTAATCACAATAAATGAGCATAAAAAGATATATGACTCAAAACATAATGTATTCCTAATCAGAACGTCAGCAGGCCTTTCATGGCACTAAGTACACATAATTAAGGACGTCTATAAACAAGTGCTTAATAAATTGATTTCATTAATTGAGCTCAAAATTTTGCCTTAGTGCATTAATGTTAGTGCATTAATTTAGGAGGTGCAATTTAGTTAAAATTGTAAGATCACTTTGTACCCAAGTGGCTCTTGATTAGCCCTAAAAATATATCATTACTATTATTAGCTATGATAATCAGATTATCTTGATGCAATCAAGGCAGTTTTGAGGTTAATCTGATTTATCAGATTATGTAAATAATTCAAGAAGGATCATAAAATCCATCAATGGGAGTAATCTATCAGCATTGCTGGTTTTCTCTAAGGGTTTAATTTTGATTCAACCATCAAAATATAACATGTCCCCCATTTTACTGGAATATAAACCCTGAGTTTACTGATTTTATCTTAAATGTTTGTAAACAGTACCTCTTCTGCCTACCACAATTTAGTCACTTCTCTTGATCCCAGACAACGTAGTCAGTTTTACCAGTTGTACAGGACTATTTGTATGCATATGTTTCTAGGCTCCCTCCAGGAGTCACAATTGGGTCAACTTGTTCCTGTGCCAAAACTAATGATGTCTACTTGGCCCAAGACTATTATTGAGGAGAGAGTTACCCCATATTAAGCATACTCAAGGATCATGGGGTTACAAACTTTGGCCAAGTTTTTCAACCATTCTTCCAGTGTGCACTTTTGACCACATTTTTTACCCTCAAGATACAAATTTCTCACTTTAGTCTATATATTGGGATGGTGATCTTCTGGAAGAGTTTATTTCACCATTGACCAATTCCTGATGACTTGAGCCTATAATGAAGTACTGAGATCATCAATTTATTCATGTTGGGGCCAACTTCTTGACCAAACAAGGGCTAATTATGAGTGGTTTTATACCCTTTTTGTCTTTTTATGGCCAAAGATGATACTGTATGGCCTTAAGATTTTGTCCGAGTTGACGCTTTTGTGGTAGAGATTCTCAGTCCCTGGTCCACGGCACTTGGGAGTAGGCCTAATCTTGTTTCATCCTTGGGTCTAGATACCCATGATGTTCAGGATGTTCTTTTCCACTCAGCTGTTCAGTCAGCCTTTGATGCTTTGCATCTGGATAGTGTAAATGAATATTTTAAAAAAAGGGACTTGCTCATCCATCTTATGCATATTTTTCCTGATTAGATGCCTTCAGGCCAGTTGCTGATTTCCCTCTTATTGAATGGTGGAAAGCCCAAGTTTATTGTGTCCAACTGGCAACACCAGAAATATATCAATACCAGATTGATTTTTTGGTCATCTGTCTTCACCTGGGCGTTTGTTTTCCACCCAATTGCGGGCTCAATCAAATTATAGTTAATAATTTTGTGCCTCCCCTACTGATCACTTTCTGGGAACTGGATACAACAAGTATTTGGCACATATGTCTCTAATCCACTATTGCCATTTTTTGTCACTCAGCAACTAAATTGGGCCAAGTTGGCGCACAAAGAGAAAAAATCTGGTTATAAGTCACTTTCCCCCTTCAAAGCAGAGGAATAAAAACCTAACCAATTTATATATTTTTTTCTCATATTTTTATTTTTGTAATAAAATAAATTTTTATTATATATCTTTCTCTTTTACTATTATATATATTTTTTATATGTTTATATATTTATTATTTTCTTAAGATTTTTTATCTCATTTTATCAGTTTTATTTTTTCCTTATAAAAGATTAATTTTTTCTTATTGTTCTGTTTCCTAAACTTTCTCAAGAACTTGGCATGGACTTGATTATAGACATGCCCCAAATTTTTCTTCTTAGTAGTGTAGGTGAAGTTTGAGATTTTCTCAATTATGTCAAATGGTTTGGCCCAAATCCAATTAAGCTTGTGAGTTCAGCCCAAATCGTGTGTATACAAAATAATACCTCATGACTCACAGTGAATGCCGGAAGATCTACCAGTTTTTCTGATCTTTTGCATGTCAGGCCTTACAAAGTTCAAAGTTATTATCAGAATCCTGGGCTTTGCAGTTTGATTGAGGTTTCTGCAAGCCGCTAGATGTACCTAAAATAGCTTAATTTTTGGGGCTCTTGTAGCAAAGATTACAACAACGGTGCTAAAGCTAGATGTTTCCCATATAGAAGTTGAAAAGGAGACGTCTTTATGGCCGAATGGTAAGAATGTTATAGGCAAAAATGGCCAAACTAAGAAATGTACTCCATTTGGAGGGCTTCTGAGAAGTCAGCTTCCTAAGGATATTAAAAAGTGTTCCATTAACTCGTTCCACTGCACCATTTGTTTTGGGGTGGTATGGATATGGTAGAATACCATGCACTTCCATTAACTCATTGCTTTTTGGAGAATAACTGTGGTGAAACTTGTGCCATTATTGGTTAATATGAATTGAGGGCATCTGTGCCAATGAATAACTTGCTCCAAAATAGATATAGCAGTCGTTGAGGTTCCTGATTCCCAAATAGCCCTTGCTTTAACCCATTTTGTTAAGTGATCAATTACCAAAAGAATATATTTGTCTTTCATATTGCTATTTTGGGAGGGGTCTGATTAATTCTAAAGATATAGTGTGCCAAACGAATTTGGGCCAAATAAGATAATACAAAGTAGCTTTTTAAAAAGGGTTTATCCCTTGGCACTCTTGGCAACAACTTAAGGTTTCATGGATGTCAAAATGCATCAATTCCCAATAATAATTTTGCTTGAGTTGCTCCTTTGTTTTCTTGAAGCCTCCATGGATGGTAGCTTTAAGGGCAGCCATAGTTATATCTTCTCAGGCTGAGGGACGGGTAAATATATATTTTCTCTCATCAATCACCCTAAAAAAGACTCCTCTTTCAATGTGGGTGTTCTTTCTTAGTTTGGAGAGAATTTTCTGCACTGCTTTGGGCTCATCTGCAAACACTCCATTAAGTTTTTTCTGTAATAAAGCATCTGCATTCTGACAGAGAGTTTTTACAATGGGCAGACGAGATAAGCAATCATCATTCTGATGTTTAGCACCAGCCCAATGTCTGATAGTATAGTCATAAGCCTGAAGCTTAAGTGCCCACTGAGCCAAACATCCTTCTGTCTCCTTCAAGTTATTAAGCCACCTTAGGGATGCATGATCAGTAACCACTGTAAAATGAATTCCATGTAGATATATTTAAAACTGTTTATAAGCATATATAACTGCCAAACATTCCCTTTCTGTCACCATATAATTTCTTTCGTGGGCATTTAGGGTCTGACTAGCATAGGCTAATGGGTGCTCTTTGAGTTTTAAAAAGCCCCAAGGGTCTCCTAGTGTGGGCAACTATTACAGGATGAAGGCCTGGGGTACTGCCCCCCACCAAACTAGGGCTGCGCGAATCTAAGCATCACTTAAAATGTGGGCCCAACTGCAATTGAGAGTAGCTCATGCTACCTCCTAAACTGACATATGCCAGCCCTGTTTAAGTACTGGGCATCCCGTCTGCGCCAGCCAGGACAGGCGATATGCCTCTCATCCCCTTGCGGGGGACAAGATACAATGATCTCCAGGTTTAAGGCCCCTGAGGGGGAGAAGCCGAAGCCCTCCCCTTTGTCACCTTCTTTTTTAGCGGAGTTATGCTCTCTAGCACCTTTTATTCAGGAAACCTTGGAGTCCTTTCAATTCTGCCTTAAGTTTCTTGCATGATCTGTTTTGCTACCAACTGTCTCATGCCTATTGAACTGGCAGCTAGCCAAGCTTTAGGCCAACTTGGCAAACAAAGGCATTTATTGTAGGCATGTGCACCGAAGATGAGCCAACCAGGTTGTTCCTCCCTTGTCCTAGGGTCCACACCCGCACAGCCCCAGCTCATGGGGAGGCCGTTTGACAGGCATCATGCCTGACTCATACCCCTTCCTGCCCATATTCTTCCCTCATGGAGTGGTAGACACCCGCAAGAACAGGTCAGCACAGTCATCACTACCATTCCTCACTTCTTTCAGGCCACTACAGGACCTGAAAAATGCTCTTTGGGTTCTGGTGTTAGCTACTCACCCATGTTTCCACAGGCTTTCCCCACTTGCACCACGCGGAGGCCTCAGCTTACCCTAATTAGCTCCCTACTGGGTGCTCTTCTCCATCTTCTCCCACTTGGAACAGGACAGCTCCAACTGCTGTTAATGACGCATCTGTCTGAACAATAACTCTCAGTCAAAATCAGGATAGCACAATACTAGTGCAACTAATAGGTCCAAACAAAACCGGTTAATTGCCCCCTGGAAGGCCGAATTCCACTCAAAAGGGACCTTATCTTTAAGTAGATAAAACAAGGATTCTCCAATTTAAGTAAAGTCGGCAATATATCAGCAATAGTACCCAATCATACCCAAAAACAATTTGATGTCCTTCTTAGATTCAGGCCTCTTTATCATAGATGTTACTTTCCAATTTAGCTGGTTGTTGCTAAAAACCTTTTTTATTAATTACAAAACCAAGGTACTCTAGCTGGTCCTTAAAGAAGTGACACTTCCAGGGCTTGATCTCTAAACTTAAAGCTGCTAACCTTTTAAAAACCTCTTCCAGATGTTCTAGTTTTCCCTCGAAGGTGCAACTGAAAACGTTGATATTGTCTAGGTATACTAGTACAGATGACAATATGAGATCACCCAGTATGGTTTCCATCGATTTCTGGAAGGTTGCTGGTGTATTACAGAGTCTTTGGGGCATCCTCGTTGGTTGAAATAACCCCTCCTGGGTAATAATGGCGCACTTTTCTCGCTCAGCTTTGGGCATGTCGATCTACCAATACCCACTAATTAAATCCATTGCTGAGAAGTACTTGGCACCCCCAAGCCTATCTAGGGCATTTTCAAGATGTGGAAGTATATAGGAGTCCTTTTTTGTAATATTGTTGAGCTTTTTGGTAGTCAATAACAACCCTATTGCTCCCATCTTTTTTTACAACTAGAATTGGTGCAGCCCATAGACTCTTGGGTGGTATTGGCATACCACGGTCAAGAAGTTCAGTATCTCTTTTGATACAGCCTCCTCATCAGTTTTTAAGTCTCTAATCAGCCTTAATTGGATATGAAAATGATCCTCAGTATCTATTATATAGGTTAACCTCTTGCGCATCCCAAGTTGAAAATCATCCTTGAAAAATATTTCACAGTACTTTTGGAATAATGCTCAGACTCAGTCCTTTTTCTGTTCATTTAGTTCCCCTAAATTGGCCATAGGTATGACAATATGAACATAATGTAACTCATCATCAGGAAGCCCTAGCTAATCCAGGGTTCTAAACCCTTGAAACAATTCAATCTCCTTAGATCGGTGTATCCCCCCTTTAGGTTGGGACCACCTAGTGCTAAAAAGTAACAATTCAATCTCCATTACAGGACAAATGGAGATAAGCCATCAATTGGTGCCTTTTTATGATAATGGGCCGATTCTGCATGTTTGCGCAGAGTATACTGATTTCTTGATGCCCAGGAATAATTATCCCAGGTACTATGTTAGGTTTGAGTTGAGTTCGGAACCAAGGTTGATAAACTTCGCCATAGAGTCCTTCTGTGATCTAAATTTTTAGCTGAGTTGGTACTATTGCCTGCAATCCAGATTTCAAAGTTATCTCCTTGTTTGCTTGAAGGGGTATGCCCTTAGACTCATGGTTTTGCATTTGTAGGGGATTGACACGGTGCTTCAATTTAGAGTATTTGATGGGGATTATTCCATCCTGATAGGCCAAATTAATAAACCTATTAGTTTTTTCAGTCCAGATTTTGCATTTTTGCATAGTAAATCGGGATGTTTTGGTTCAGGATAGCTAAGGTGTCATCCTTATGACTAGTAACCACTCCATATCTTCTCATAAAATCGGTACCAATAAGGACCACATAGTTCTGATTAGGCAGAACTTTAGCTGGAGAAAATACTACTATAGATCCAAACCTTATAAGACACTATATGTCACAAGTGCTCTAGTGGTATGTGTTCCCGCTTTTCCATCTTCTTGATTATGGGCAATATCCTGAGAAATTCCCAACTTCTTTCCCAACTTAGTGCTGACATTATTTGAAGGAGCGCAACTGTCAATAATGGCCCAAACATGGACCTTATTGACAGCAATATCAGCATTAGTACACTCAGTGTATGGTTCAGAAGTGTTTATTAGGTGAATAGATTCAGAGTTGCCTGACTCTAAGTGTGATTTGGGGCAATGTCAATTCTCAGCGTATAGACTTGTTTCCGCCAAGGTGGTTTGTATGGGTATTAGCCACTGCGCAACAAAATCAGATGATATGAAGATTGCCAACCTTCTAATAAAACTCAATAAATTATATATATGGAGCTATCAACCCTTATTTAGAACTTCAACTTAATATAAATTGCAGACTTATCTTCAACCACTTAATCACCCAGAAAAGACCTTCTCTTAAATCCTCCATGCGACTCTTTATATCTCAGTTTCTTAATCTGGATGCATCCTCAGCTTGGTAGTCTTCTATTTATCTTTCATTTTCTAGAAGCTCTCATTCATATAAAAAACTTGGCATAATTCGCCTCAATTCACTGATGGTCTTCATTTTGATTGGTTATAATTTGTATACCCTTTTTCCATAAATCTTGAAACTCTTCTTGATTCCTCCTCCAATCCGCCAGTATGGGTAGCATATCATCCAGTCATATCAACTTCCTTAGATTACCCCCTTGACTGGATGATATGCTCTTACTGTTTATATGCTCAGAGGAACTTCATGTGAACTCAGCTGATAATATGACCCCCCACAGGTTTCTTGATATTATAGACATCCATGCTGGTCTTCTCAATTATCTCAAATGGGCCGGCCCAGATGTTGGAGAGCTTGTTTTTCCGCCCAAATCCTTGCTGGTCTGGAATAAAACATTATCCCCCACAGTGAACAGAGGGAGTCTGCTCCATCTCTTCTGATCAGTTATCTGATCATGAATCTTCTTGGACAAACTGGTGGAGTAGGCTTCTGTTTGCAGCTTGATCAATTTATCTGTAAGAGTCTTCAAATACTGGTGGGGATCCACGCCACTAGTATCCTCTACACACGAATAAAGCAAGGCGTGCAGAGTCAGATGTCAACTATACAACAGTTGAAATGGGTTCTTGCCAATGGACAAATGATAACTGATATCATATGTGAACACATCGGTAGGTAGAAGGGCGCTCCATTCCGAGGGTTGATCCTTTACCAATTTGTGGAGTATATTCACTAGGGTTCCGTTGACCCGCTCCACCATCCCATTTGAATTTGGAATAGGGGGTGGTCAAAACTCTGCGGATTAGCATCAACTCATTCAAATTCAGCAGGATATGTGAAGTAAAGTTGGTTCCGTTATCTGTCAGAATGAACTGTGGGCAGCCATGTCGCTGTATAACACACCCCATAATAAACTTGGCTTTTGTGACCGCGCTCAAGTCGCTAATAGCCCTGGCCTCCACCCATCGAGTCAAATGATCAATGACAAGGATTATATACTTGGATTGATTAGCGCTAGTTGGCAGAGGTCCTACTACATCAATGGAAACGTTGTGCCAGGCGAACTGAGTTTAACTAGCTGGTATGTGGTTTTCTTGTGGAAAGTCTTTTCCACTTGACACTGATTGCAACAACTAACCATTTCCAAAACGTCGTAATGCATGCTCTCCCAATAGTACTGGGGTCACAAAAACTCCATCGTTTTCCACAATCCTCCATGTCCTACAGCCCAATTAGTATCTATAGTAATCGAGGGTCTAGCCAAAGGTTTAGGGAAACTCAGCATTTAGTCTCCAATCCACTTATATAGTTCTTCCCCACATAAGAAAGTATCCTCTTTGAGTCCATCTAATACCTTGATCACCTGCGGCGGCTCATTTTGGTATTTGTTAGCCAACATTTTCTTGTACATTAAGTCAGCTAAATCTGCCATGATAGCGACTATTGGCAGCTGAGAAAGACAATCTGTGTTTTGATATTTTGCTCCCAGGTGGTGTATAATCTCAAAAGCATATGCTTTAAGCTTCAAAACCAACGTGAAAGCCATCCTTCTGGTTCATGAAGATTCTGTAGCCAGCACAAGGAAGTGTGATCTGTCACTACTTGGAATCTTACATCATGCAAATATACCCAAAACTGTTTGTAAACATAGATCATCGCTAAACACTATCAGTTATGGTGTAGTTTCATTCATGACAGTTCAAGATTCGACTACAGAATGTGATAGGATGCTCCAACCTGTCATCGTCCTTCTGGGATAAAACTGCCTCTATAGCAGTGAGGGATGCGTCCATTTAGAATATGAATTATTTCAAAAGTTGGGGTATTGTAAAATGGGTGCGCTTGCTAACACAGTTAACACCACATCAAAAGCGTTCTGGCATCGTTCCATACAATTGGAGGAAGCGTTTTTTTAGCAACTCAAAAATCTAGGTTCCAATGCAACTGAAATTGGAAATGAACCTTCAGTAATACCTGACCATCCCCAGAAAAACATGAATGACCCACTTACTTTTGGGGCAAGTCATCTTGCTTATCGCTTCCAGTTTAGCCTGCTGCAGTTTAAGCCCATTTGAATCCATGACAAACCTGAGGTATTCCAATTGTTCTCTAAAGAAATGGCACTTCCAAGGCTAAATTTGATATTAGCAGCAGCGAGGAACTGAAACACTTGTTCCAAGTGGGCAAGGTGCTCTGTAAACGTCTGCAAGAACACATTGATGTCATTGAGGTAAACTAGGATGCAGGACAGCTTTAAATCACCTAAAATTATATCCATGGCACGCTGATTTGTAGCTGGGGCATTACACAACCCTTGTGGCATGCAAGTTAGCTGGAACAACCCTCTTGAAGTGATGATCACACATTTCTCCCATTATGCTGATGGCAATTTTCTCTGCCAGTAGACCAAGATCAGATCCATGGCAGAAAAATAGTTCTCCCCACCCAAACGGTCTAATTCATCATTAATCCGTGGAAGAGGGTAGAAATTCTTCTTCATTACATTATTAAGTTTACGATAGTCAGTAACCACTCAATTCAAGCCATCCTTTTTCTTTACAATGAGCACAGGTGATGCCCACGGACTGTTTGACAGCTCTAGCATCCCTTGCAGATAAGTTTATCCGCCTCATCAAAGACAAACTCTTTCGCCATTTTTGAACATCTAATAGGTCACAATCAAATGGGAGGGTGATCCCCCATATTTATCTGATGTACCACCCCTTGAGCGCACCCCAAATCATGATTATCATGTGCAAAAATATCTTAATACTTTTCAAATAGCACCATAGCCTGTTCTTGCTGTTACATAGATAATCCTGAAATTGCTTCCCATTAAACCACAGTCAATACACCGAGTGAGGAGCTTGCCGGTAGTCTGAGATCATACCATGAGCCAAATACATGAATAAGGAGAACTTTCTCTATAGGAACTAAGTGTAGGTAAGCCACCACTTGGTGCCGCTGGATCATTTTTGTCTTCTTCTGTAAGTTCTCTAGAAGCACTTTCACCTCTCCCTTCCCAAATAGCAGTAACCCTGGAGCCACATGTGGTTCAAGCTGCGAGTGCTGGTGAGGCGCCATATTTTCTCCATAAAGCCCTTTAGGGTCAATGATTCAAGGAAAGTCCCTACTATGCACTGATGTCCAGACGATAGGCTCAAAGTGCTTACTGCCCAAAGCAGGATCCCTTTATACTCATAAATCTGGGTGGGGAGGGTCCTGGTCTGCCGCCTCAGTTGTCAATAACAAACAGGAATCACTCTATTGCTGTATACTAGATTGATTTGACTAGAGCGGGCAAGATCCGTTGGGATTCCACAAGAGGAAAAATATATGGGGATCTGTTGTCTTAAAAATAGTAAGATTTCCCTCCACTATATCTATCATGACACCAAATTTCTTTATAAAAGCTGTGCCAATCAGCATGTCATAGTTGTTATTTGGCAAAACCACTGCCAGAGCGGAAGCCTGAACTGACCCAAATTGTAAAGGCAACGCGCTATATGCTCCTTCTGACATAGTGCTATGCATTCCCATGGTCCTGTATACTACTCGGTGGTCCACGTTCAGTTTCAACAGAAGTTTAGTCACCAACTGGGTGGAGACTATGTTCACAGGGGCTCCCATGTCAATGATAGTGCAGATTTTTTGTTTTTTGAACAAAAATGTTGCAGTAATTACATTTTTGAGCAAGAAGAACCATCAGTGTTTATAACATGTACGTCCAAGGGGCTTTGTTTTATTCAAAAAGGAGAAAATGCCCTTGCCAAACTGAGGATACTCACTAGCGATTTTCTCCACCAGAATGGCTACATTAACCCCAACTAAAGAGGCGATGTTCATCGAGAGATTCACACTGCTGGTGCTGGTCTATTCCAGGATCTGCCACGCATATAACTTCTGCACGTCCTGGTGGAACTCGGGGCTCTGGGGTGAACTTTTACTCTCAGAAGCAGAAGCAGGGGTATCCAATGAAGCTGCTGGTATAACAAATCATCCAATTGATGTTCAAATACTACCTGAAAAGATGTTTGGGAATTACTAGGGACAAGTGAATTGGACTTAGCGAGGTAGAGCGTCCCATCTCTACTCTGCTCGAGCTTTTCCCTGCTCAATTTTCTCACCTGGCATTGCATACACTTGTGGTTTATTAGGGCAATTACCCGCATAATGCCCTCTTCGTCTGCACTGGAAGCAAGTGTTTATAAAAGGTTCACATATATAGCTTGTGGCAGAAGGACCAGTTTGGAAGTTGCCAGTATGGTTCCAAGGTCGTGGATGAACTGGCGAAGCATACATGGGCCGAAAGGGGTCCACTGACTCATATGAAGGATGAATACATTCCAGTATCTGATAACCAAGTCGCTGTGGCCCATATCCTAAAGAGTTTTGGAGTGGAGACAACAGAGGTTTTTCGGGGCTACCTTGGGGGTGCTGATCATGGTGGAAAGTTGACATAAGGTGTTCACAATTCTGATAAGTCTGACATCTCCATCCAACATGTGAGATATAGTCTTACATAATTCCTGATGTAGTTTGATAGCTGCCATCATCACTATACTGACATCCTCAGCAGATAAAATTAGCTCTAAATAGGACATAGGCTTCCACCAAAAAATGCTCAGCGAATTCTAACAGGGTCTCAGTTTGGTGGAACTGTATAGTCATAAAGTCGGCTTTCCATTGAGCCATCTTGGTAGCACCCCAAACAGCCGGAGAACAATCACTTTAACGTCTTCATAGGATACTGAGCTATTTGGAAGGTAGCAGTTAACTTGATCAGTGCTTTCCACATTTAGAGCATACAGCAACAGTTTCGCTTTTTGTTGATCAGTAGCCCTTCCATAGCAAATTCAAAGCGCTTAAAGTAACCATGTAGATTCCCATCATGACTGAAAGGAGGTAATTTTTCAATTTGGATGACTTCGCCTTGCTCCAGTTTCTACCACAAGGATCAGGTGAACTGGTGTCAGAGCAACTATGGGAACCACTTCTTTGTGTGTTATCATACATCCATCCAGACAGCTTCAAATCCGTCGAAAAGGACTCAGAAGAAGTGGTGCCCCGCGAGAAGTCCATCATAACGCCCAAGGGAAATTCGTGTGCTGATCCATAGCATTCTTCCCCCAAATCACCACTAACTGCCCCCTTCCCCCAGCTCCATCATGCCCCGTGAAATGTTTGTTGATCAACTGCTCCGCTTTAACTAAATAGCATCTGCACCATCCATCCTGGAATTTCCTGTTGCAGCTTTTCATACTGATGTTGCAACTCCCAGAAGAATTCCCTCTCAATGTTCAGTTTCTGCTTCACAGCTTGTAATCATGAGAGGACATCTTTGATTATGTTTTGAAGATGGGTGTGTTGCCAGCTAACATCCGCTTGTTGATTGGCGTCATTTATTTGATTAAGGAGGGAGGCTCTTTCCCATACTAATTCCTCATTGGCTCATCAGAGGGTATCAAGGGTCCTTGCATGTCCGCATATTCTCTTGTCTCACTGATTAGAAGAGGGAAGGCTTGTCGGCACTCAGCCTGACTAACAACTTCCAGTTTTGTAACCTGACAAATAAGCTGGAGATATTCAGAAGACATTGACCAAAGGAAAATCACATTATCTGCCATTCGTTGGGTACTCCATTTGATATAAAGTTGGGTTACATCAGCCAATAGAGAGCCAACTTGGTCCACCACTTGCTGTTCCATCAGTATCATTTTTTAAGCTGAGCAATCACAGCTTCGAGAGCTTCCACCCATTCAGCTAGCTCCATCATAAAGCGCTTGGTATTATTTCCCAACGTTGTTACATCCTGAATCAACTCCGCCAATAGGCCATGCTGGTACAGTATTTCTCTTGTTACTCAATGTAATTCTAAATTTAATTGTGGTACCAAAATGTTGAATCAACAGCGGACATCCCCAACAACAATGGTCCATCTATACCAGCGCCCCTTGTACCTCTGAAAACAAATGATTGAGGCAGTTGAGCAGGAGGTGAGTATCATTTTGCTGTGCTCAAACGAACCATAATACATCTCCAATTTCAATATTTTGGCGAGCCAGCACATGCAGTAGCTGGCGAATTGACAGTTGCACATAAGTGACTAGATATTCCTCGATTCTGTGGGTACCAAGGCGGCGATCCAACCCCATTGTAGTCACGTCCAAATAAGACATGTACAGGGCGTATCAATGTTTCTTGGTCTCGTTGGTTATAGAATAAACCTGGGGCGTTTTCCCCACCCTCATCTTTGTATAGATGATATCTGTGCATCCGCTACCCCCTGATATCCCGAAGCTGCTGGGTAGTCACATTTGTGGAGCGTCCTTGTTGGTCGGTCATCAGCTCAGGGCAATTCTCTAATTGCAGATTGATCATAATTTCATCACCCCCAGTTCAGTCACAGTAAATAATGTCAGTTCGTTGTTAGGTGCCCCCTGTGCTTCTTCAGCATACAGTGCACAGAATATGATCAAATTATTTTGGAACAAATGAGGACTTGTCATTGTATCCTATCGTTGAAAGATTACAGTTGACCAGTGGCCCCCTGTAGTGAGCACCACTGTCGATTCTCAGCGTATAGACTTGCTTCTGCCAAGTCAGTTTGCACAGGTATTAGCCGCTGCACAACCAAATCGGACAATATGATGATTGTTGACCTTCTAATAAAACTCAATAAATTATATATGGAGCTATCGCCCCTTATTTTGACCTTTATTCTAATATAAATTGAGGACTTATCTGCAACCACTTAATCACCTGCAAAAGAACTTCTCTTCAATTTTCAGTGTGACTCTTTATATCTCAGTTTCCCAAGCTGGATGCATCCTCAGTTTGGTAGTCTTCTTTTCATCTGCCCTTTTCTAGAAGCTCATATTCATACCAAATCTCGGCATAATTCCCCTTCAATTCTCCAAATGGTCATCATTTTAGTTGATTATAATTCGTATATCCTTTTTCCATAAATCTCAAGACTCGTCTCAATTCCCCTTCTGGTCTGCCAGTATGGGTAGCCTATTGTCTAGTCATACTAACTTCCTGACAGGCAAGAACAGATTTCAGGGTAGTTCTACACCAGAGTCTACATGGGGATTTCAAACTTGAACATCCTTTAAAGATGCAGATCTTGGTAGCAAGTAGTATGAGGATTAAGGCCATGGTCCGCAATCTGCTTAATGTAAGGTTTAGCCACCTCTATTTTGGCTCCTTCTGAAGCTTTTCTTGGCTTTTGGCCTTTCTGGGATCTGGTTGTGACCATATGTACATTGTCAGCCATAATATGATGCAAGTAATCTTTGTCAATTAGTTCTGGCACAAAAAAGTTTGCCAGGATTTGGAGAAATGTTTATGGTGTGATGGTTAGCAGTAGAACATTCCACTTATACTCCACCTGTCATTTTCCCAATTCTGAGCCCTTTTCGACTTTAAGTTACATTAACTCCTGGTTTTGTGTCCATTTGGGTATAAAACTTATTGGCAAAGTGCCCTTTTTTGCTTCAATGATTGCAAGTGATGGCGTTGGGTTTGAGATGATCATATTTCTGGTCCATGGTGTTCACATTTCTCTCCTGATTGTGACTTGCACTATTGTTTTTCTGTGTAGGATGCACCTGCTGCTGGTTGTTTGGTCAATTTAGTGCCTCAAAACTTCTTGCACAGAGGCATAAGTATTCCACAAGTCTATTTGTTTCCATAATGCGATTAAAGGCAGGAATAATTACTAATTCCAAATAGCAATAGGGCTTCATGAAATGTTTCATGGCAATTTTTGCATCAGATTTGGTCATGATATTCAATCTGATAAGCACTTGGGCTATATGGTAAAATTGGTCAGCAAAGTCTTTAATGGACTCATTAGGTCCAAACTCAATATTCAAAATCTCTGTCTTTCGGGTTAACAGTTTTTCAAGACCACCACATTCCTTAATTACAGCCTGTTTGGCCTCATCATAAGACCAATCTTCCCCTAGATAGGGTGTTACAAGGTCAATGCTGAATAAATCCAAACAATTGATGGGAGCTGTTGCTTTTGCATGGTTAGATGCTCCTCACATGGACTTCTCAAAAGCTTTAAGAAGGAGTAGATATTGCCTTCTTTATCAAATCTCAGCAAAACTAGTGGTTAAAATCATCTCTTCCTGAGTCCCCAATAGGAGAGGCAGTTTCTCTCCTCAGGTTTGACCAACTTATGGAACCTTTGGGCAAAATGGGATGTTGTGGTCAAATTGGAGTGGGCATAGAGGTCAGTACTTGTGGAATAGTTCGTGAATTTGACATGTACCTTCCATAATCTTAATCCGCCTCATGATAATCTTTAGAATTGCTCAATTATGTTTTCCTAAATCAGGACTGACGCAGCTTCTGAAGCATAACTTTGCGTGCTTTTGGGGCCGCATCTTTGTTCACCCCTCCCCCAAGATTGGTTGCACACTTACAACTACAAATCTTAAGTGTCTCCATCTCCTTATTAACTTGAGCCAGATCTGCTTCAGCCCTGCCTATTGGGCCAAAAGTGCCTCCATTTTTTTGACATTCTCTTCACTCATGTGTTAGCAAGTGATAGTCAGTTCCTCATATTATTTTTTCATCAAATAAAATGGTATTGAAAGTATGAAGTTCAGAAATAGTTGACCATACGTTGGCTAATTTGGCCTTAATGTCTGAATTGTCTGGTTGCTCTATTGGAATGGGAGGTAACTAGGCTAAAATCTTAGTATACCCTTTAAGTAGCAGAATTTTTGCACGGATATATTCTTCTAATCTTCATATATTTCTTCCAACTCTTGAAGGTTTTTCCTTGAATCATGGTTCTGCTGTAGGAGATTCTCTGTATTGGATGCTACTTAATGGTACTGTGTTTCAAGTCTGATGCAGTGGTTGGTTTTATCCCATTTCCACTGACTTGAGAATCCAGAATTATTTAGCACTTCTGTTGCTATTTTTGGAACGCCTTCATTGAGCTGAGCTACCAACTCGTCAATCTGACCATGGGCTTTTGCTGCAGCTACATTGTTTTAAGCAATTGCTTTGCGCACTTCTGCAAAGAATGTATCCAGCTTCTCTAACAAGCAAGATCAGGCTGACCTTTCCTCATCTTGGACATGGTAGAGGTGGGAAAGCTCGAGATTTTGGCGTGCAAAATGCGTTGAGAATGTTTTATTGATTGCTGCACAAAGCTAACCAAATATTTAATAATGTTAGCCTGATTCTCCTGGAAACTTCGGACCAAAGCAGTTATAGTTGCTTCTCTGTATGTTTGATAAATCTCATTCTTTAGGGCTTGGTCCTTTATAAGTAAAACAGACCAAGGCTCAGGCCATTTGCTGTAGACCCAACCTATAACCGTAAAACAAGGTTTCCAACATTTCCTTAATATTGGCCTGCATAAACTCGGCCAGATTAGATGGTAATGCTGGATCTGTTCCAGTTGATATTAAATCTAATAAGTAATTGTTCCCCTCTTCGTTACCATAACAACTTGATGTAAAGGAGTCAATTAAACTGAACATCACATGTTTCCATCTCGTTATCACTGTACTTTTGGGAAAATTCTTAAAGCTGATCGTCCACATTTATATCAGGTAGTTGTATTTTTTAGTTAGCACCAAAATGTTAAGTTTTTAGCTGATGGTGCTAGCTAAATTGACTTAACAAGGGAATTGAGGGTATAAACTCACTTTTTCTAATAAAACTCCTGCTTGTAATTGGGAAGTAGATTCTCTGATAATCCTTGATAATAGCCAAGTAACTCTGGTACGCTCACCATTCTTAAGTCTACTGACAACAACAAATACGAGACCTTCTGTCTTTATAAAATAATAGGGAATTATTCCTTTAAAATTGGGACTACTTTCTGGCAGTTGTTGCTGAGTTCTTCTCTTTGGAAACTTTAAACACTCACAGCTACTTAATAAAGGTGTAAAGTCAGTTGATAAGAATGACAGACGGACATAGACAGACAAAAAATAAAATAGATAATATATAATGATCTTAAATGATGATAAAAGATGTTTTTATTAATCATCCAGGCGCCAATATTATATACCTCTAGGGCAATTCCTAGTTGAACTCATCTATTATATTGGTTCATTCAAGTATGCTAATCATCTGCTGGTCATGGCAATAATCATGAAATATCCCAATTTGATTTGGCCCATGAACTGAATAAAAATAATAATTATTTCAGCCCAATTAATGGCAATTTTACTCCTATATTGAGTCAATTTTGAATGCGAAATTCAACATGAAAATTTTCCCAATTAAGGCTATGTCATAACTCAACAAATAACAATAGATGGGCATAAAAAGATACGACTCAAAACATGATGTACCCTAATAGGACATCAGCAGGCCTTTCATGGATTAAGTACACATAATTGGGAAGTCATTAAACAAGTGCTTAAAAACTTTTCTCTCCCGTTGTAATCACTTTTGCAACTTATTCAATTCATGTCTGAATCTAGTTTGATAATCTCACAGAGGAGATTAGTCTGCTCCCATGTCAGGAAGCAGTTAGGCAAGTAAGGTAAGAGGCACAGGTGGTAGGCCCGCGTCCTCCAATGTTTGAAAACGCCCCAGAGAAACTGGCAGATTAGATAAAAATAAAAACCAGTGGTTACTATTTCCCCAGAAATCTTTGCCTGGCAGGCGCTTTGTAATCAGTACATAAACACGCCGCACTCTCAACCACTCTTATTGGTAGAATACAGAGTCCAGGTGTTCCTGGATATCCAACAAACAGATTTATGGGATTTTGTGGGGATGTGCACACTTTTTTCCTGACCGCAGTGTATGTCGCACCTCACTCCATGTCACAAGGTTGACTGGACCTCAGTTTCAAAAACAAGGAGGTAGCAGACAAAGCTGCTGTGGTGCACGTTGTGATCAACCTTCCTAAAGGGCAGCGGGTCTTTGAAACCAAGCGCACCAGATGGACAAAGATTTAACCAAAAATCCTCATGTTTGACTTTTTGCCCACTACAGTCAAGCGTGCCATTCTGGAGCAGTACCTGAAAGATGGTTTCACCGTATATGGTGAAATACAATCCTTTGAGATGCAATGCTTTAGCTGATTCCACACCTGTGCACCGGCAAAGCCATTGCAGTTCTGACTCCAACTGAGGAGATCGCAAAGGACCTAACCCAGATCCCGCACTCCACTTATATTAATATCGAAGGGCATACCACCCACCCTTTCCAAGTAACCGTAGACAGCGCACTCCCCATCTGCACCCACTGTGAAGCATTCAGCCATAAAGCACACGCATGCCCCACTAAGGAGGGCATCACATTCCAGGAGCACCCCTCAGCGGCCATGTCCAACGGGGAGGCGCACTATGAACCAACCACCAGTACCAAAGAGGCCTTCCCGTGAGGAGCACAAGGCTGCTACTTACTAGTAAAGCCTGTCTCACCTCAAGAGCGAAAGAAGGTCAAACAGGCCTGCAGGGCTGCAGCCAAGGAAGCGGCCAAAGTCGCCTCCACTATCCCACACTCCCAACGCCAGGAGGACATTGAAACCTTTGTGGCAGAAGCAACTCAGGAATCCCTCAATCAATCATATTGGGAATCCCAAGCTGATTGGACCACCCAATATGAGGATCCGATGGGTGACTTGATCTCACCCAACCTTTGCAACCAAGCCCCAATTGAAGCTGACTTGGTCTCCAACCTACCTGAAAAATTTTTTTTGACCCAAACGTTTGTGCACCAAACTCATCCGCACTGCAAAAAATTCATTCAACAACAGGAGAACAAAAAGCGAAGGCAAAAGCCAACGCAAACCTGTCTGCTAAAATTAACAAAACTACCAATAGCGTTGCTGCAAACATCCACGCCGCTGTGAAGGCCCATGGGGATCCAGAGGAGGCTGGTGGTCCCAGGTGCCCACCCCCTCACACCTAAGATGCGATGGGGGAAGCCTTCACTTTAGGGACGTTGAATATTGCTGGACTCAAGGCCTCGCCATCTGGGCTAGGAAACTGAGTTTTTTACAAAAAAATTACCATGGACATCCTGGCCATCCAGGAGTCCCACTGTCCGTGAGGTTCTGAGGACGCTTGGAAAACTATGCTCCTCCCTTCCCTATCCTTCTGGTCTGAGCACTGTGGGGTGCTTGTTCAGAAAAACATTTTTTTTAAATTTTTATCATCTGAATCCTTCCTCAATGGCCAAGTCCTCATTGTTACATTTTATGGGCCAATGCGGCGCACACTATCGTCAACATTTATGCCCTGACCTGTTCATGAAAGCATCAGGAATTTTTCTTGTTGGTCAAATCCCTTCCATTACCCCCTGACCCTTTCATAGTTGGTGACATGAACTGTTAGCTAAACTCACCCACGGACTGTTGGCCTTCCTCATCCCACGCCCCTCAGGGTCATGTAGAACTTCATGTTCTAAAAGCCGCCCTTGGGTTATTAGATGCGCTGCCGTGGCAAGCTCTGCTGCCCAAAAACATGACGCGCCCCCACATCCACAACGGCCAATTAAGGTCCATGACCTGCATTTCCTTATCCTCACGCTGGCAAAATTTCAATCTCATATTTCCCACTTCCAAACATCAAAAATTGATTTCTCCAACCACCAGCTGGTCTCAGTAACCTACCGCTTACCCATCACAGTGGCTAGGGCTCCGCATTGGTGCAAACTCCACCCACCTGAACTTGCGTCACTAGGATTTTCCACTTGGGTGGAATCAGCGACTTTGGCAAAAGAGTTTATTAAACCGTTTTGTGCAGACCCAATTTCCACATGGTCAGCCTTCAAAGAGGATACCATCATCCACGCTTGCCACCTCTCCTCCTGATGCTCATGAGCTACATTGGCTGTCATCTCGTGCGCTCTGGCAGAGTTAGCACACCTGGAGTCCAACATCCCAGCCACAGGCTACAGCCCTGCTTGGGACCGGAAGTGGGCAGATGCAGCCGCCCACCTCAACGCGCTTGAAAGACAAAACAAAAATTGGGTTTGTGTTCAGTACAGGGCCAAACACTACAGAGGGCGGCACATGCTCCACATATTTTTTAAAAAAAATTTCACACCGCGCCAGAGTGTGGCCTGCACACAGGTGCAGAAAATGGATAATTTCGTAGCAGATAAGCCAGCCAAAGTGGCAATCAAGCTACAAAAGTATTACTCCAAGTTGTATTGATCCAATCTAATTCAGCCAGCCAAAATGGCAAAATTTCTCAATAGCACTCACATATGCACCATTTCCGATACCCAGAATTAATGAATTTTTTTACTCTAAACGAACTCTGGTCCGCCATCTGTGGTGCATCAAATTGGAAATGCCCAGGCCCTGATGGCATTCCATATGGTTTTATAAGAAGTACTTCAAATATCTATCCCCACTGCTGCTAGCCTCCCTTAACCAGAGCCTTCTGGATACGCGCCTTCTACCAGGAGGGCAAGAGGCCTTCACCATAACACTCTTCAAGAAAGGGGATAAGCTAGACCTAGCTAACTAGCGCCCCATTTCTTTAAATAACAAGGATGCAAAAATAGTAACTAAAATCATGGCTAACCGTTTAGGGATTGTAGCATCTGTTACCATCTCCCCAGAACAATTTGGTTTCATACCCAGAAGGTCGATTTGGGACAACGTGCACTATGTGGCTAATGCATGCCAGTCCACGGCCTTGGGGCACTTGTATTTTTGGACCGACAGAAGGCCTATGGTAGAGTAAACTAGGAATACCTCAGGGCCTGCCTCCACCAATTCCGCTTGCCTCCTCGCTTCATCAACTGGGTAATGCTGCTTATGGAATCTGCAACAATGGAAGTGCGTGGCCCTGGCTTCCTCACGGAAGTAGTCCGCCCTCAAAGGGGCCTACGCCAAGGGGATCCCCTTAGCCCACTCTTATACAACTTCAGCCTTGACTCACTACTTCAAAATGTGAATGCTCGCCTCACTGGGGTCCATGTGCCAGGCCAAACCCCAGTCAAGATGATGGCATTTGCAGATGATTGTGTGGTCAGGGTGTCTAATATTCAAGATGCACGCGCGCTTGAAGCTCTCATCCAGGAGTATTCCCGGGTAAGTAATGCTGCACTGAATGCTTCCAAAACCGAAATCGTCATCCTTAGTTGGTATCAAACCTGCTGGGCCCCAGCGACCAGTGCCCAGTCCAGCCCATCTGCTCGCACATGTGCTCACCTTCCCTGCTCACCCCACATCGCCCCACTTGTGCTCCCCTTCGTGCCACGCCCTACCATAGGGCCTGTCCGCCATCTGGGCGTGTGGGTGGAGGCAGGCGGGTATGCCTCAGCAGTAATGGAAAGTCATATTCTAAACAACGTGACGAAGCGCATCGCCTCCCTCAGAGCCCACCCTACTTCCCTTACTGGCAGGGTTTTTTTAGCCAACTCTATACTCCTCTCCAAAGTCTGGTTTGGATCCCATGCAATCGCCTTCTCCCAGAGTTTTTTTAAATCAATGTATGCCCTTCTACAAGGGTAGCTATGGTCAGGCTGTCAACCACCAGTGCGTCTTGAGGTCATGTTTGGCCCTCATAGTCATGGTAGCATAGGCCTGCTTGACTTTAAAGCCCATGCTTCCAAGATCCTGGGCACCTGGATTTTGGCCATCACCGCCCCTACGCTCCCCTCCCAACACTGGTCCCGCGCGGCCTGCTCCAACTTCTCCCGCGCCTTGGGCCTTACCAATCCGTTGAATCCTCACTCTTTGATAAAACATCTGGCTTCCCACCCATTGGCCACAGGTCCTCACGGTACTAAAACCCACTTTAAACGAATCCTCCTCTCCATGTGGAGAGCTGAGTGGAGAATCTGTATTTGTGGACACACAGCCCAAAGAGGCCACCCCTCTCCTCAGTTCACAAAAGAGGTACAGGGGTTACCCATTCAAGATGGCTTGATCCCCACATGGCCCCATGTCCTATCCAGGGTGGACTACCTGGACATGATGGACATCCCTTATTCCCATGAGACCCAGAAGACTATTTGGAATACGCACACCACCCTCTGTTGCAGCCTCAAATCCGTTCCCATGAGTGGCGCTGCCTGAGGCGGGTGTACTGTATGGCTGAGCACTCTAACGCTTTACACTCATCCTGCGTCATGTGTGGCCAGTATGGAACGCTGTTCCACCTCCTGGAGAAGTGCCCTACCTCTAAAGTAATATGGCGCGAAGTTCAACGTCTGCTTGGTCAAGATCAAACACATCCCTTCAGTCTGTCAAGAGATATGTTTGCTATATCCATGGTATCCCCTCTTCCACCCTCCCTCCGTGCTCTGGTGGTCGCAATCCCCATGTGGACTATCCATACGATTGTTTTGGATGCCATCGCAGGCTCCACCCCCTCCCTCCTAGAAGCTGTCCACAGATTCCAGTCCCATTTGGTGGACCACTTCCAGGCGTGGATGTTTGGGTACCTCCCACCGCGTCACCGTCAGCTGGTCTCCTCCTGGTTCCCAATTTGCTTCATCAAATTGGACCCTTTCCTCCACACGTGTTCAATTGTGGTTATGGCCCCTTTACGCGTTCCCTCCTCCTCCCCATAGTGGCGTTCCCGCTGGCAACAAGAGATAGCTTCGCTTCTCTGGGGTGCCTTCCCTGTTACTAAGTTTCGTTTTCTTTCATGTCTACATTTGGAAGTGTATATCCCCTGGTCGGCCTTCCCCACAATAAATCAAATAACAAGTGCTTAATAATCAAACTCATAAACGAGCTCAAAATTTCGCCTTATTGCATTAGTATTAGTGCACTAATTTAGGTGTTGTAATTTAGTTAATGCTGTGAGACCACTTTGCACCCGATTAGCTCTTAATTAGCCCTAAAATTAATATATCATAGCTATTATTATCTAAGATAAACAGGCTATCTTGACGCACTCAAGGCAGTTTTGAAGTTAAAATGATTTATCAGATTATGCAGATAAATAGAAAGGATCAAATGGTGCATCAATGAGAGTAATCTATCTGCATTGATGGTTTTTTTGACGGGTTTATTTTTGAGTCAACCATAAAAAACTAATAAGTACCATACAGGCGATCAATCCAGAAAGCTATAAAAGATCTGATCTTGTGGGGCCGTGAAGGTCCCTGAGGCACCATGTCCCACAAGCCCTATTTGTATAGACACTTTCTAACACAATAAAGTAGTCTATATTATCTCCATCTAGTTTGTTTTTCAATCTATTCATTAACTTTAGCTTTGAGCCATTTTCAGACTTTGGTGATAGTCAAGAGAACTGTTACGCTGAGAGAAGTGGTGCTCACTACAGGGGACTCTGAGATGTCCTAAGTAAAACGTCTATTATAAATAAAGGATAATAATAGTAGTCACAAAGATCAATCTGCTGATAGGTCAAGGAGCTTTGCTCAATAGATTAATACCTTGCAGTATGAAGTGCACCCATGCATCCTGAGAGTTTAGGTTTTGGGCCACGTTCCAGTTCTCCCTATCCTGAGTTGACAAAAATCAGTGTCAACTTCAGTACGAGAACCTTAATGACATTGGTAACAGTTATTAAATGACATCTACTCCATTAGTTACCACTCAAGCCGATCCTATGCCTCTTCTATGCCCTCTATAATGCGGGATCTTTAGACCTCAGCCCAGATGCCAGTGGAAGAACACACCCTGTGAACTGTGCTCTACTTTTGGAACTTCTTTCACCCATCTATTCATCATCTCCTCCATCTAGTCAGGTTGCACCATCATAAATTATCCACAACTTTACTTATTCAAACATTACCCTCCCATATTTTCAACTTTTACAATGCGGAATCCTCCTACGTTTATGACAAGTAAGAGTCCATTAGCAATAACTGACAATTAATCAATGAAGCTAAGGCCTTATTGTGGTGCTGGATAGCGGAATTTCTGGCTATCTCAAAGACCAAAAGCGTCAGAATATCCAGCTCCTTGGGGCTGCTTGGAACCAGCACCTTTACCAAGTTGAATATCTGGTGAGGACCCTACAACAACACTACCAGTAGCTGGCCTCTCGTGACTACATCTCTGGGAGTGAAGGGTTTGAAGGGCCAAAGAGCCCAAAGGTTCTGAAGGACATGAGGGACCCAAAGGACCTGAAGTTCCATGTGGAGTTTTGGGGCCCTCTGGCCCCATGGCAACTACCCCTGGAGACCCTGAAGACCCTTGGCAAATGGATGTTTTGGCAGCCCTAGCTGCCTTGTGTGACCAAATTCAGAATGTAGCTCAGTAGTATATACTCTGAGTAGACGGAATCCCCCTCAATTCTAGGGTCTCCGTTGAGGCATTGTTGAACGAGATTGATAATTTTATCGCCTTCATCAGGATTACTGAAAGCTGCATCTCTCAGCTCAAAATAAACCTGTCAAGGGTTCAAGACCTATCTGGCAACCCTTGAGAACCAGTTTCTCTTCAGGGTGCTAACATTCAATACCTAAAGGAGCATGTTGTGCACAAGGCTTCCATTTCCTCCCTCAACTGAAACTGGGATGACATCCAAGAGGACCTTGAGGACCTAAGATGATAGCTAAATCAGCAGGTCCCCCACAACTATCTGGAGACCAAGATCCTTGAGCTGGCACCAAACTCTGGCGTTAATATCCTATCCACTCTTCTTGTAGTTATTTTTAAACATAGTTTTAAGAAAAGGTTCACCTCTGTCCAGGAAAGCATCACCTCTTTCATGTATGCGTATGAGAGTTCTATGGAAGAAGCCCTAATTTGCAGAAATTGAAGCATATTCACTCCTGCCTTAACAGCACTGCTCAGGAGATCTTGACTCCCAACTTGAAAGATTGTGAAAACTAGGAACAGTTCCATACGGCTTTAATCCAAGGGTTTGGCAGCAATCAAACAGGGCTAATCAAAAACAAGCATTTATGGCTATCCACCTTGATAAAGGGGAGAGCTCAGGGAGTTCGCCAGCCGTTTCTACACCCAAGAAAGCCTTGTTACCACCATTCATATTACCTTGGACGACGCCATTACCGCTTTCATCTCCAAATTTGGATCTTACCCCAAAGTCTAAGTGAAAATGATCACTTTAAAAGATTGGTTTCACCTGCACTCTGAAAATTAAGGAAGCAAAAAGTAAGATCCTTGTGTTGCCCCTGCACTCTAAGGCTAACCCTTCAGGTTCCTCCAACCATCCTTGGGCGATGTGGTCAAAAACCGGAATAATTCTCAACCTGATGCACCTACTGCAATGGTTTCAGACACATTGCCATGACATGCTGGAAACGACTTGCTGATGCAGTAAAAGGGCCGTCAGCATGAAGGACGAGTCACTCCATGATGACAATACTACCACGCCTAAGAAACCATCTATGATCACAAATGAACTTGGAGCTATTGTACCTGAAGAAGTTTTGGTACCCTTGATAATAAAGAAATTAATACTGCTTAGTCTTCTTCTGATGATTCTACCATGTCTCTCATGCTACCTCCCCAATTCAGAAGGCTGGTTACCTGCCTCGCAGTTTGAGTTTATAAAGATTCTAGTTCTCGCCATAGTAGACAGTGGCTCCTCTGTAAACGTTATATTGCTCAAGTTGATAAAGTGTATCAAGATTGCTCCAGATTTACCACACTACATGGAGTACGGCATGGCTGAACCACAATGTGTCCAATATATAGGGGCCTATTCTTCCTTATCTTCCTACTTGAGAAGCTCTCTGTAAATACACGTGCTGTTGCGCTAGATAACCTGAGCTAAGACTTCTTTTTGGAACTCAGTTTCTTTGAGACTACTCTGCAGTAGTACACTATGATGACGGTTTTATCTCTACTGGGGCACCAGGTCTCTTTAATCTTTAAAACCTCCCACAAATCTAAGATGGTGGCAAGGCCCAATCTTGACTGCTAAAGAGTGAGGGCCAAATTATTTGACTTAAAAACATGTGAGGGGCTCTCAGGTCTGGCTGCCCCCACCTGCTGTTAATGGAAAAGTAGGCATGCCGATCTACTTATCTAGGGTGACCACTATACCTCCAAAAGTCCCAAGTCTTTGAAACACCTACTTCATGTTAAAATCCCCTCCAGATACCTGTTGGAAATCTGAGGCCTAGACAAAGTTCTCGCCAAGTAGGTGATAATCTGCCTGAAATCCTAGATCCTTCTTATGCCATATCTATATCAGTATTATTGGATAACCTTACCAATAGGCCCAGGGTAGTAGGCCCAAATCAGTCCCGCCGCCTATGTCCACCTCCTAATAGTAGAGGCTGTTGACAAAGTCCGTAGTTTTGGGAGCCTAAGGGACTTTGGGTTGGAGACTTACCATCAGTGGCCCTGGTCGACACCAATATTATAATGGATCTCACTTAGGACCAACAGCGCAAAGTTCAAGACTTAAAGAAGGAGTATTCAGACCTATCTTTGACCTCGACCTATGAACTTTAGAAGAATGAATGGTGTTCTACATCATGTGGAGTTTGGGGACGCTCCCCTTCTGTTCCCAACCTTACCAAAGAAGTAAAGTTGAAGAACCCCAGGTGGCTGTGGAGCTTAGACAACTGCTCAAAGCTGGACTCTTAGTGCCTTTGCGCAGCCCTTGGGCCTCTCACCACCTGCTGGTTCAGAAGAAGGAAGGCAGTCATTGGGTGTTGATGGACTATTGATGGCTTAAAATCCATGAAGAAGAAGGACAGTAATCCTTTGCCTCAAATAGATGACTCTCTCTGACTGCTCTCCAAAATTCAGTACTTTTATCACTATGAGCCTTGCCAGTGGATTTTAGCATATGGAGCCACCCCAGAAGGCTAAGCCAAGTGCATGCTCATAGCTAACGAGGGGCTATTCAAGCCCACAAGGATGCCCCATAGGCATCTGTAGCACGCTGGCCACTTTTTAAAGTGCCATGGATGGGATCCTTGGGGACTTGAAGCTATCATGTGTCCTTATTTACCTCGACGACATTACTATCTTCTCACAAACTTTTAATGGACACATAGAGTACCTTCATGAAGTTTTCAATTTGCTCAAGAAGGTTTTGGTAAAGCTTAAACATTTGAAGTGCTTTTTCTTCCAGTCAGAAATGGTGTTTCTAGGACACAAATTTCAAAAGGATGGCATCCAGACTTACTGGACAAAATCATTGTTATAGAAAAGATGTCACGCCCCCAGAGCCTAAGATATATTCGAGTATTCCTTGGCATGGTGGGTTATTATTGTAAATTTATCCTCAGTTTTTGACCTAGCAGAGCCTCTATTTCACCTCCTGCAGAAGAACGTCCCTTTTATTTTGGCACCTGGAACAAGAGCAGGGCTTTAATGCGTTGAGAACTTCTCTATGTACTAAACCCATTCTAGTCCAACCCGTTTTGATCAATTGTTTTCACTGTTCACGGACGTGATCAATGTCACCGTCAGGGCTATCCTAGCCCAGCATGACGAGAATTAGTTTAACCACCCAGTGGCCTACTTTAGCAAGACTCTGAGTAAGGCTGAAAGGAACTATAGCGTTATTGAGTGAGAATGGCTGGCTGTTTTGCTTACAATTAAACCCTTTAAGCCCTATCTCTATGGAACCCAATTACCATCGTCACTGATCATTCCTAGTTCCAGTGGCTCCAGAAGATGAAGGAACTGGATGGTTGTTTATCCAGATGGGCCTTAAGGCTACAGTTTTTTAGCTTCGCTATTGTTCACCACATGGGCGTAATTCACCAGAACGCTGATGGCCTCTCTGGGATGCCGGTGCTGGATGCTCTGACCCCAAGGAAAAAAAACTGTATGTTTTGATTAGTCAACTTGAACTCTGAGGGTTGGAAACTTCTGTGGTCCAAGATGAGCTTCGAAAGATGACCTCAGACAAACAGATCAAGGTCAGGCTGCTATATAAAAGGGTCTAATGAGAAGTGGCTCCCATATGTCCACCCTTCTTCCCAAACTGACGTTATCCTAGAGGGCCATTCTACAGTTGGACATTGGGCAGTAAAGAAGTTTCTTGAATGATTGAAGTCATGATGTTTCTGGGGGCTGAATAGTGGAAACTATTTAAGAGGTTCTGGAGGCCTGTATGATTTGCGAGTCCCAGAACTGGGCCAATACCTGATATTAACACCAGTTGTCACCCAAACAGGACCCTTCATCGACGTTGTCATTGATGTGATAGGCCCTCTTCACACTGTATTATATGGCCATATATATATCCTCCTAGATGTGGACCATCTAACCAAAATGGTTGGAGCGATCTTAGTCCCCTCTGCTACTGCAAAATCCATGGCACTTTTCCCTATTTAATCCGTTTTCACCCATAATGGATGCCCACAAACTTTACTTTTAGACAATGGGCTAAATTCCACCTCAAGGTACTCCAAAAACTTACTTCGTTTTTTGGCACTAACCAAAGCTTTGCCGCCCCAATATCCCATTCAATAATATGTCAGTGAACGTGCTAATGGAACCATTGTCTCTATTTTAAGGTAAATGGCCGCCTCTGATCTTCTTAATGGAGTCAATGTCTACTCAGAGCCCTACTTTCCTATAGAAAAGCAACCATAGATTCATTAGAATGTCTACCAATAAAGCTCTACATGGACGTGCTTCTCAGCTCCCAAGTAGCGTTCAGCTTATGATCTAAACCATCTCTCATGATCTCTGATCTAACCATGAGGGCCTTAGCTGATGAAATTATCTGGCTTTAAGCCCTATCCACGCAAGGCATCATCAATACAGGAAGATACACCCTGATTTAATGTCAGCAGACCTTCTTACCCATTTTTCAAATATGTCACCTCATTCTTTTTTATCACTATTAACCTGGAGGTCAACAGAATAAACTTAACTCTCTTTTGTCGGGACCTTATAAAGTCATTCATAAGGGAATTCCAAGTACTCCATTGTTAACATCAATCAGGGTACAATGGTGAATCAAGTACATGGTTCCTCCAGCCCTATACTCCCCTCCAACAGGATTGTGAGGGGGGCGTTGTCTGGATTTGAGATGACGAGCAAGCCATAATCCCTAATCCAAATAAAGTCCTGACCAATTGAGTCACAAACCAGCACAATTATAATTGATACTGAAGGCACCAAAACTAGATATGATCAGGAAGCATCATGCATACATGAATTGATGGAATTAACTTCAGATATCCCGTCCCCAATTCCTGAATCACAAGAGGCGCCGCTCCCACTGCTGCGGTTATGTGGACAACGTAGTACAATGAGGGCACCATCCAGACGATTAATCCAGAAGGCAGTAAAAGATCCTGATCTTATGGGGCCGTGAAGATCTCTGAGGCACATGTCCCTACATGCCCTATAAATATTGACACTTTCTGACACAATAAAGTAGTCTATATTCTCTTCATCTTTTATTTTTAAATCTCTCCGCTAATTTTCAGCTTCAAGCCCATTTTTAGACTTTGATGACAGTCAAGAGCACTGTTACGCCAAAAATGGCCTTTGTACCTAATAGAACTTGAGCTTCACAATAGAATTTATCTGCAAATTCATTTTCATTTAGCCTTCTTTAAACCAATGTTCATGAACTTGGATTTTCTTTTGACATTCTTTCCTGACCTCTAAATTCGCGAAGTATGGCCTTCTTGACTTTGGCATAAGTAGGGCTTTCATCCAATTGTAGCATGATTAGTTTGATACTCCATTTGTATAAGCAGTTGATAATAGTACTGCTTTGTTGCGATCACTGGCCCCATATATGTCCATTTCATATCTTTAACAAAAGTGACCACGCTGCAATTTTTATCAAAAGCTGGCATGTTGGAAGGTTTGTATTAATCTTTTCCTGCTTATGGTGATTGTGATCGCTTCTTCTCTGGCTTGAACTGGGTGTCTCAGGGTGCTAAGTCGCTGCACCATGTGTAGAGTAACTTTGGTTGGTCAAAGCAACCATATTGCTAGACATCTGTTGATGTGGCCCAGTGTCATATTTAGTAGCTACTTCTGAGGCTTCATCCTCATAGTAAGCAGATGTATTCCCAGTTGTATCATTCATTTTGCACAGCATTATCCATTGTCCAATTCTTTTTATTTGACAGTCAATCTCATTTTACCAGTCAATATGGATTTGATTTTTCAATTTCAAATTCGCAATTTTCTCATTTAGGCTGGTTGTTTGTAACTGTATAATGGAATTCACTTGTTTTTTCCTTGATTGGTTTTCTGCATTTGTTCACTTCCCCATAGTGATTATTGTTTGACTCTTTAAAGGAGGTGACATCCTCATTGTGATTATTAAACTGGCAATTTGATTGATTAATGGAGTCCTGCAATTTCTTATTGTCCATATGTTGGCCCTCAACCTTTGTGTGCTTTTAATTAATTTTTATGTAAATTGTTCCTTCATCTGAGAAATTTTATCACTCATTCATTGATACCAATCAAGGAATTTACTATAATCGTTTAGATGTTCCTCTTAACCCTCATAGTTAAGTCTCATGAATTCTGAACTACTTATAGAGGTCTGGGTAGCACAGTTGAACCAAGCTTCAGTGACTTCTCTTTCCTCCAAAAAAGCTTTTAAGCAGGGCGTAATTTTTCGTTTTAGCTTTTGCACTAATTCCGCTATATAATAATTAGCTCAAGTGGCTAAGTCCTAATTTGCCTCCAGGCTAGAGTGGTCCTCACCTAAGTTGGCTTCCAATCGCCTTTTCCATACATGGGTTGTCTTTCTGGAGGTGTGCAAGAAATTGAATAACTTGGTGATGGCATCATGATGATGGGAAATGGACATTTTCAAGTTTCTGGAGGTAGGGTGGATGAACTCAAATATGGATCGGGTGAAGTTCTCTATATCAACTAAATTATGTCTGGTTTGAGCTCTCTCAGTTGGTGGTGAGCCAGATATTACGCCTCGCACATCTTATTTTTGCTGATAATAGAATGGATTGCTTCTGTTGTCCACGGGCCCTTGCTCTATTTAATATCCTTTTAATAGTCAATTTTTCAGACGCTCTAGTTCTTCGTGAGAAATAGGTTTGTCAAGGTAGGTGATAATGGGTAAGTCATTCCATTTTATCTGGGACACAGTCATCTCAGTGTTCCCAGTAGTCGCATTAATTGATCTGAATTTTGATAGGTGTTTGTGTTGTTCCCCTGCTCAGTATGGTCACCATCTCCCATCCCAACCATGAGCGCCACTGGTGAAGTTTTGGCCTAAATAAGATGTTAGGGTTCTTCTTCTAGGATTAAAGTCATATTTATGAGCGCCTATTATATGAAGACAATAGACCAGATGGTGATAGTTGTTAAGATATAAACTCCTTACAGTTAAAATCATAATCTATATTCTCCTGTCAATTTCTTATACAATAGCTTCCTTCCCAGATCATCATGATCACAAGTAAATTCTGGACTTAATACAATAAAAAAGTACCAAATGTAAAAAGCTTGTATTTCAAACTACCAAATTAGATTGCTTATTATAAAATTAAAACAATTTATATAGGCTTTGATATTCCCCAAACCTTAACCCATGACGCCTCAACTTGTGCCACCACTTAACTAACAGCTTGCCATGAGGGTCTACAGTATATTAGGCGTCCCGCTGTAACCCAGCTCATCCTTGTGGTCAGTTTCTTCCTGAAAAATATATTTTAAGACATCGTCTCCTTTGGCTCGTCTTAAAATGGCTAAACATTACTCCTCTTGAGCAACGGTAGCACATACCAAGACAGTTCATGCCACTAATTAGCATTTAATTCAATTGTAATTCAATTGACATTTAAAGCTAATTTTAAATTAACAAACAAAGCCCCAGATACTGATTATAAAGTCAAAATAATTATATGGAACTGATAGGCCGCAAATCCTGAGTTTCATTTATATTTTGAATATTTTTTAGTCCTTAATTTCTTATATTTTTTTCACATAAGTGTAATAAGTTAGACATAAGCTAATATTATTATCTCTTATATCTAATCTACCCAATGATTCAGATCCAGCAAACCATTCAACACAGTTTAAACCCCCAAACTTGTGTTAGTGCAGGCAGCTTACCCACTGAACATGGAGTTGAACAAGCCCTTTTTATTAGATGCAGGCAAGGCAAGTTTTTTTACCTCAAGTTAAAGTGACACCATGTGAAATACTATTCAAATTGACGCTTTAGAAGATCTACTATATGAAAACGACAATTTCACCAAAGAACACTATGAAAATTGACCCCATTTTATACCTTAAGGGTTTAATTAATTTTTAACTCATCAATAGTGAAGAAATAATTCAACAGCCATCTTGATCTTAGTTTTGCTACGCTCACTTATTTATTTAAACTTGAAAGTTTTTCAAAAAGTTAACGCTCAATCAGTTTTTTTGCCCATGTCATTCAAACCTATGACAGCACAATCAACGCCTGCTGCCCCCACGTGGGGTCTGGTGGAGTGCCACCACTTGCCATTTATCTGCCTCCGCTAAAATGCTTCCAGACTAGCCCAGCTAACTACCCCCCAAACACCTCTGATCACTACGTCCCAGCTCATCACGAAGCACACCATCTCGCACATTCCCAGACAGTGTTAAAAGCCCCCTGGTGCTGCCTCAGAGCAACTTAAATTTTGGCCTTATTATCAAGTATGGTATCTCTTCACCTATGAAAATGTGTCCATCATCAAGTTGACCACAATGGTGTAAAAAACATCTAGACTTATATTTCCGCCCTTTAATGGTACTTTGATCTTGGCTTCTCTTGTGGATTCAATGAGATGGCGGCAGCACACCTTCCCTCTTTTATAAAAATACACCCATTCTAACCATCACAATTCACCTGCCAAATTAATCCAGGCTAGTAGTCTAGTCTGCCAGTTTGCTCTCCCACCTTTCCCCAAATGTCTCTGCCATGAACTCACCAAGGGTCTGGCAGCATATGGCGCTGACCACATATTGCTTTTTGTGGTGCCCAACAGCACAATTGTCTCTCCAGGCCCTGAGATTTTGTAACAATTTTCTTCTGCTATGACACCCATCTTGAAATGTCCCCCAAGCTGTAATCAGATCTGCCCCAGATCATTCCTTTTTAGAACTCGTCAAAAATGGATGCGCTATCTTCCCTTTGTTCTTTGATCTCAACCATTTGAAGTGCAAGTGCCCAATGTTTTCCACTGAGGCAACTTCTTCCTCTTCTCTTTCTGACACCAGCCCCACTGTTGCCTCACTGAAGTTTTTTCTGATGGGCATTAATCCTTCCTCCCCAACTTTCAACCTCTGCTGGTATGCTTTCACCACTCACTCAACTAGAGATTGACTGCCAGAACTATTAATGAGCAGATTACAGATCAGATGCAAGTGGAATTGACATTGTCTATTGTGCGTGGCCAATCAGCCCCTGTCAACTATCTGAATACCGTTGCTGGCCCAGCAATGGCCAAATCAAATCCTTGAAGCTCTTTAATGGATTGATGATAAATAATGATTCTATGGCATAAAACCCGATTTCTATAAATGAGTTTTTCACCCTCTCCCACAATTTGACTCCCCGCCACCATTTCCATCCTCACAACTTTTTAATTTTATAGAATTGTTTAACAAAAGCTGTCAAAGCACCCGCTACCCCACCAACTCCCTCCTCTGCCAAGCTCTCCATATTGCGATGGATCCACATAGTGAGGGTATTCCTATACCCAATTTCCCTAGAAATTTCCCAGAAAAAGTAAAATAAGATATTGAAGAACAGCTTTTGCTGAAAGTGCGCATGCATTGATGTGGCGAGATCCTCACTTTTTTACCCCAATTACAATAGACCCACCAACATATCAGATCTACTATTTACATGCATAAACTAATCCCTTTTTGCTGTACATCAGCTTACTTAATACATCAAGGCGATGCATACTGCTGGCTCATTGATGAGGAGAACCCGCGCCTCTATCTCCTTCTTCTCCATGCCGCTGATAACCCTAACCTTTTTCTTTCCACCTTTTCCCACCACCTGAAGCACCTCCAGGAAAGAATCTCCCAACCTTTTTCCCTTTTATTATGGCCTTAGGCCAACGCCAAGTCACCATGTCCGCCTATTTTATTATGATAATCCCTTTGCTTGGCATATAACGAATAAAGATGTGTGGAGGACCTTCTCTTGGGTTTGCATCACTATTACTAAAAAAAGAAAAAAAGTGATTAAACAAATTATCGTAATGGGAACATTTGAGGCTCTCATCTGAATATTATTAAATCCAGCAAGCAACCATTTTTTGAATGATACAAAACTGATGTGAGGCACATCAAAAGAGCACCATCGCACAGACCTGATGTCAAGATGCATATTGCCAAATATTAAAATAAAGCAATATCTGGAAAAGATGCTACCACCTACAACCCAGAAGCAGGACAGAAGAAAGTGCCCCTGGACATTCAGATTAAGAGTTAATTACTCTTAGAAGAAGCTCACAGATGCATATATTATCTTTAATTAAAAAATTATCTAAAGCGCAATCAGATGCCACCTCACTAGGGGATTTTGAAATGCTCAACATTTCTTCCCATGTTCCCAAATTAATTTCTCAACTATCATTCATTTTATTTCTTTATTTCCTCTAGATGCATTTAATACTTCAATATCAACCATGATAAAAATCTTTCCATTGAATCTCAGTTTTATCTTTTTTGTTTCGCTTATAGTAATTTGAGTGATCTAATCGCCTGTAGACAGTCTAGATTTATAATTTGGCATAATACAGTAACCAGAATAAGACCGCTATGTTTGATAAAGGCACTCAATATTGTGGATATTCTGGATCCAATATGCCAAGGGAGAGGTTGGATTGTCTTCTGTTAAATCCTGAGGGCCAACAAATAATGACATGTCAGAAAGTATCAACAAGAGAATCGTCATGGGTGCAAACAGTTTACGCAAGATTGATGCTTTCCTCTTGTAGCATCAGAAGAAAATTGCTCTAAAAATGATTATAATCAAAATGAAGATTGTCAGGTGCCTAATCAGCATGGAGTAGACCTCCTGAGCAGCAAGTCAGCCTCACATTCTAAGTAAGCTGAGGTCAGCGATCTTACTACATACACTCAGGATCTATTATATTAAATACAGATCAAAGGCTCATCTGTGGATTTTTTTGTTTTGCATTGGTGATGACCTTGTAACCGCATTGAACAAAGTTATTATTTATGTGGTAGGGAAATGGAGGGGAAAATCTGGAAGCCAACTCCGTTGGTTCATGTACTCATGATTTTCTGATCAAATCTCTTAAACACGCCTTTGAGGCAGGTTCCAATTGAGAGGTCTTGGAAAAGAGCACATTAATGCTTATTTCAGCAGCAGTAAGCTTGATTGTTTTTTATCTCAAATCCAACAGCGCCGCCTTCAAGGACCTGTCAGAGGGTAAAATAAGGCCGTAGGAATTGGTCGTGAACTTGGCTGACCATCTTCTCATGTGCAATGTTGGCAATGTAGTACTAAGAGTTCACCTTGTGTATAATTTGATAGGGCGCCAACCAAAGGACTTTTAGTTTGTTCTATTGACCCCTGGGTCAATGGTGATAAGATTTGACCAGGTCTTCAAGCTTGAAATTCAGCAGTGAAGGTGGCTAACGTTAAAAAGGGAAATCTTATTGGAAGTAGTTGAGACAATTCCCTTAATAGCTAGGACATGTTCATAGATGAAGGAATAATCTATAATCCTCTTCGTTAGGTCAGAGTTCTCAGGCGCCAAGGATTCCAAAAAAGATTGCACACTACTTGGAAGCTAAGGAGTGCGTCAGTATAGCTCTTCAAAAGGGGGAATCATGATTTACAATGGTAAATAATATAATAAGCTGATAAAGGCGCTGGGAAGATAGTGGTTCCAGCGCATAGGATCATAGGTGGCCGTTTTCCACAAAATGGAGACTAAAGCTACATTGGCGCATACTACCACCATGTTGGTCAATGGTTTTTATGGGGCAGTAAAACTTTAATTAGTCCAAAAGAAGTAGATTATTTTACTACCTGTGAGATGAAGTTAAGTTTATTGTGAAAGAGTAAAATTTGTTGAAATTTGTGCTGAGTGAAAATGGATAGAATGAAAAGGCTTTAGCCTTTGCATTAGCAGCTAAATAGGAAATCGCCTCCCAATTTGATTAAGTGATCTACGGCTAATAGTATATACTTATGACCATGAAAAACGGTGGCAGGGCCCATTTAATTGATACTGATAATACTAAAGGTTCTTCTGGAGCCAACATTGATGTTGATACCAAGGGCTGGTTAATCTTGTGTACAACAAGTAAAACAGATCTCTAAAACTTCTTAGATGGTATTGAACATCTGATCCCAGTGACAGCATTTTCTAAATTATTAATGAGTCTTCTTCACCGCTCCTTTTCCCAAAGTTGATTGTCCTTAAAGGATGACATTGGATGAGAAGAATGGCATATGTAAGATAGCCACCTCCCTCTAACTTGCTTATATAGCATTCATTCTTTAATTTCGTACTTCTTGTCCTTTTTTCAAATAAGGTAAAATTTTATGAATTTCTAATATCATATTCAAGAAGCATATTTAATCGTGCAGTCAGTCCTCTACAATGGTAATACGGCTAGTACAAGTATCCTTGAGAGCTCATCAGCATTTTGATGGATTACCCATGTGTGATGAACGATAGAAAGTCATAATTCTGCTATATCAATGCTCATATTGCTAATCACCTGTCAGGGCCCTTTATTTTCATGTAACCATTGGAGCAAGTAATGGTCCATAATAATCGTAAATTGGGTTCCACATAGGTAGATCTGGAAGTGCCAATCGCCAATAAACCATCAAAGCGCTTAGGATTGATAATGCCATAGTTTTGTTTGTCCTTAATCAAGGTCTTCCTGAATAAGCAACTCAATGGTTGACTTGGTCTTCATTGGGTTGCGCTAGGATATCCTTGACTTCCACGCCTTTGGCATCAGTAACAAAAGGAATGGCAATAAATAAAGGATGAGCTATAATACTTTAGTACAAAAACAGTCCTAACATACCGAAATCTTGTTCCTGCTCAGACTGCCATACAATATGAATATTTTCTGCAGAAGATAGATGAGGGGTTCAGCCAAGTCACAAAATTGAGGGATAAACTGGTGATAATAGCCCACCATGATGAGGAATACTTGGATATCCTTAAAGCTCTGGTAGTGCAACATCCTCTCAATAGCCATAACTTTACCAGGAATGTTCTGAATTCCGTGCTTTGAGACTTTGTGCCCAAAGAATTCCACCTTGGACTGAAATAAAGAGCACTTTAATGGCTTGATCTTAACGGAGGCTTTTCTGGGATAATTGAAGACTTCCTGGAGTTGCTCCATATGGCCATTAAAGGTTCTTGAAAATACAGAAATTTTACTAGGTAGACAATAAACAGTACAGATTAAATCTATGATCCTGTCCATGGAGCGTTATAAGGTGGCAGCATTGCAGAGGCCCTAGGCTTCCTGGTTGGCTCAAATAGCCCCTTTCTAGCTATGAGCGTGCACTTAGAACAATCATCAGGCGCTCTCTCTAAATTCCAGTATCTGCTAGTGATATCCATTGCAGAAAAACATTAGACCCAGCAATCAAGAAAATAGGATCATTGATCTGGGGCAAAGGGCAACTGTGCTTCTTAGTAATAGAGTTGAACCATCAATGGTCCATCACCACCCAGCGGCTACCATCTTTCTTCCGAACTTTCAAGAGAAGAGAAGCTTATGAGCGTCAAAAAGGCACCAACAATCCAGCATATGATAACTATTTAGGCCTAACAGCTACCTGAGATTCTTTAAACTTATTTTTCCATTAAGAATGGGTCATATAATAAGCATCTACAGACTAGACAAGATGTAAGATTCCATTCATTTTCCTAAAAATTGTAGGTTAAGATTGAGAAAAGGTCATAGCAATCTTCTAAAAAATGTTCAACACGGCTCTGTTGTTAACTGGTTAGCACACTCCTAATTGCGAAATCTAGCAAGGGTACTGAAGGAGAATATTAGTCTGAAATTATGTAGATTTTAAAGTTACGCACATCATCAATTGCTTCTACATGCAGCAAGCAAACATAAACATCTAAAGTATTGGGCCTTAAGGTCATAGATCTATTGGTTAGGCTTTTAAGCAGCACAAACATGACCATGCATAAGTGGGATCTAATATCCCAGGGCAGGTCGAGACTTCTTTGAGAAATTGGTTATTCACGCCTCTTATCTCATTTATGTGTCCTGGAGGAATATAAACATACACTGGTGTTGACTATGCCCTGAAGCTTAGGGGATAAAGTAGTTAGTTTTGTCAAGTAGATCAGCATGCATTCTTGTCTGTCTAAAGCTAGAGGGGGTATCCTCACCCAAGAGCCCCTCGCATGATATTAAATACTATCAATCCAATTTTCACTATATAGGAGGTAGTCACAAGCTTTAAACTTCATCTTTAGATCTTGAAAGATCTCAAACACCAGTTGGATCCTTTTCCCCAAGTGAGATATAAAAATCCATTTATCATAGTTTATGAAGAAGAATAGTCTCAGTAACTGTGTGTTGGGTAGGATGTCATAATTGAAGTTATCTAAGCAACTGCAGAGGTATTCAGAGACAACTTGCTAAAATGGATAAGTTACAAGGAGTAAGCCTAATGGACCAAGTGCATTGTGATCCCGACTTAACACTCCATGTAGTAGGGTAAATCAGGAGCTATCTTGATGTGTTTCATTTATTTTGATGAGACGACATTCACTGGGGAGAAACTGTTGAGTATGACATGAGCAGGAACCTTATGAACACAAGAAGCAACTTGCTTCACCAAGCTCCCAAATTGAGGAGCGGGTAAGAAACATAGAGGAGATTCATCAAAGAGAAGATTAAACATTATTAGGCTGTTTATTATCAACTGGTACCTATTCATCACCTCTAGGTACAATATCATTAGACTCAGCAGAGTTCTCAAGGGCCTTGAGGAAGCACAAGTATGTCAGCATGGAACGCCCCATCCTTCATACTGATTGCCATTTTCCCGCTTTCTCAGCAAGTCTCTTCCGGCAGTCTTTGGTGTTATGGTGTAATCTGTTACATTAAGTGCAGTAAGGGTTTGGATTCTTCAGGTTCCTAACATGAATTTTAGGGAAGCCAAGAGACTAAATTATATGTTTTAGTACTCAAGGTAGACGTGGGAATCTCATCAACTTCCTCCTTGTTTTCATATACAAGTGAAGTTACTCTTTCATCCAATAATATGTAGCTGGACCTCAGGATAAGACCCTAAGGTGGAGATTACATAGGTGATAACTTAGTCAAGCGTTATTGGTTTGTGGTAACCAAGACCTGGGCTTTAGCATAGAATTGACTGTTGAACCCTTAAGGTATTTCTCCTTTGCTCAGAAAGATACCCATGAACGCTTACTTCTTATTTACTAAGGTCTAGCTACTCATAAAAATCCTAAACTAGAGTGGTATGGACTTGTCCCCAGGCTTAGAATTCCTTTAAGTGAGAAATCATAATCTCACAGACCGTGCTATTCAAACAGGAGTTAATGTGTTTCACCTTCTGAAATTCTGTGGAATTTTGCATCAAACTCTAATAAGCATAAATAAGGAGTCGATGATTTCTTGACATGGAGTAAATCTTTCCTTAGATCTAAGTTTAACTTTAGTTACAGTAGGTGTGAAAAGAATATTAGTGTCAGGTACAGGTCCAGGCTTGAAAAGCTTGGTCTCCACATAGTCTTGAGGGCATATTGATCCAATCGTTATTGCAACCCTTCCAAATACTCTTTGACATTGTCCTACTAACAACTCAGAGAGAAAAAAGGAGGCCTTGAAGGCCACTTGCTCCTTCAGAGCTTGTCTGAGGGGTGACCTAAAAATAAGGTCTCTATAATTTAAAGTATAAAAAATGTACTATCAAAACAAATCAAATGGTTCTGAAGAATAAGAACACACTATTTTTCAACATAATCACAGTTACGTCCAATGCATTTATTGAGCCGCTGTGGCAGTTTTAGTATGACAGATTCATAAGAAACTCACCGCCATGTCATTGAAATAGAGCTTGACCTTGCCTTTCACCTCGTCATCGTCATCGAATCGCATTCCACCCAAATGTTCTTTCAAATGTGTAAACAAATTATAGTCACAAGGTGCAAGTCCCTGCTATAGGGGTGGGTGATTATGTCCCATCCAAATTGGTTCAGAATATCAGCGGGTGCATGGGCAACATGAGGGCGAGAATAGTCATTAACAATAAACACACCCCTTGTGAGCATTCCTCTTCTCCATTTCTAATCGCCTATTTTGAGTTTTTTGAGTGTCTCACGATATGCTTCTGCATCTATTGTGGTACCAGTAGGCATGTAATTAATCAACAATACACCTTCCGGATCCCAAAACACAGTTGCCATGATCTTGCCAGCAGTATGTGTTTGTTTGAATTTTCGCCACCTTGCAAAGTTGGATGCCATCACTCAAGTGATTGTTGTTTTATTTTGATGTGAAGTGGTGAACCCGCGTTCCGTCACCTATTAAATGGAATTCAAAAAGTCGTTTCTTTCATCTGCACAGCGCTTAAGAAATTCATGGACAGCTTTGATGCTTTGCCATCTGTAATCTTCCGTGAGCATGTATGGAACCAACCTTGTTCACACCTTCCAATATTCTAACTTTTCAGTCACGATCCTCTGGATGGTGGATTTAGAAACTTCAGGAATGAAACAAGATAGTTCATGAATAAAGCTCCTCCAATATTCACACATGACATCATCAAGTATCCTGATCATCTTATCTAAAACTGACAGTCTCCCACTTCTTTCATGATCATGAATTTCTGTATGACCAGCTCTAAACTCTCTACACCACTTGCGGACATTTTTGACATCCATACACCCTGCAACAAACACTTCAATCAACTGTTTATTGATTTTCAATAGTCTGAACGCCTTTTGAATAAAGAAATTAAATATCTTCATGAAGTTCACACTTGGTTGGAGCTCCAATTAGAAGCTCCATTCTTAATGGCTGCCAAGTTAAAACTTATTTGACTGTGGGAATTCAGCGACTTCTTTATTTAAATACAGGAGATGATTGCACACAGCAGTGTTGCCAACTGCTGCGCAGAAAATATACTTCCCTGCGGCTCTAGTCCTTTAAAGACCTTAAATTTGGGTTACCTCCTAAAATTCAGCACATTGTAAAAGGATCTGTTATTCAAATTTGCTTAAGCGGTTCTTGTGGTGAATTAGGCTCAACCTGATCCACACATCAACCTGGAGAATGAAATTTTGGATTCCGCAACGTATAAAAAAGGTTGAGCTGGAAGATTCTGTGCCATAGGAGGAACGAATCTTAACCAGATTTTAGATAAGAATTTGAGAATTCAGGAATGAGGACTGATCTGGTGTAACACATGACCGGTGTCCTGAAACATCCAAATCATGATTCACTGAGATATGGAGATTTTCAAATGATGATCTGGTCATTGCTGAAAAGCCTAGGTAAAGGAGCCTCGTTGAGTAGGTTTTATAATGCTATAAAAGGAAAATGGTAACTGATAATTCAGTTTCGTTTCTAAGAAAAGTATTACAAAATTCAATAATATATTTGCATGCTTAAATTATCTAAAAAACTTTAAAAATTATTCCTCAAAATCCAATTGTAAAGGATGAGCTTGACAAGAGAGCTGGCCCAGGCGTTGACCTTATTCTCAGCCCATTTCTAAAGTCAAACGCTGATGCTCACGTGTAGCATCACCAGAACCATAGTCTGGCAATATAATGTGCCCTCCAGTAATGGCGTGCTGGTTTAAGTGGATTACCGCCAGTTTTTAAGTCATGTGGTCAGTGACAGTCTTGTACTTCCCAACTCATTTTCACATATTGGCGCAAACCCACCCATTACATAAAATGAAACTAAAAATACCTTCTTCTCTATTTTTGTGGGGCCCTGGGAGGAGGTGATGGTCAGCGGCAAAGATGACTGGAACATTAATTTTCTGACCGTAGTTATGATGGGGTTCTTGCTGGCATTTTTGTTTTTTTGAGGTGAGATGATTATGGGAGCATCAAACCCGAAATTTATGGAAGTCCCAAAAAACCAAATCACCTAAAAGTCTCGTGGCGTTGTCCATGGAGGCGCTGGACAAAATTATCATGTCATCATGTGATTCCACTTCCAGGTGTGGTTGACACAGGCAACAGGAGGGGATTATTCTTTCTCACTCCAACTGACTCAGGTGTTGGGTGCATTACCATTGGAAATGTCAGGATGATTGCAGGACCTGATTGAAAAACAAGGATATTTGCCAAATTTAATGGAGGAGTTCGTGGAATTGATTGACCGGGCAACATGTCTGGAAGAAGAAAAAGATGAGGAGTGGTCAGCACTCTTAATAGACAGTCAGAGGCATAGTTCAGTGTAAGAATATGCACGGATTTTCACCATTGGTGAGGGCAGCCCAGGTAGTGAATTCCCAATCTTCACATATATTCCATCAAATGTTTCAGGCAGATTTTCTGGAGGCTTTGGCAGTAGCGAAGGTACATGGAATGCTATCTAGTACTAAAAAAAGGTACATGGAATGCTGGAAGAAGAGGTTGCATTAGTATTACAAGTCAAGAAATAATCAGGACTTTCCTAGGACTAATGCGAGGGACCAATGTTGCCAGTGAAAGGACAAGCCCCAGAAAGTGGCCTTTTTCAGTGGGGTTGGCATCCAGCCCCAAGAAATTTTTGGAAACGTACAAGGGGTGCGCTAAGGGAACAAGGAAGAGGCGCGGAAACCAGTGAACCATGTGTAAGGGAAAGAGTATATGTCCATTATTCATCATCTTCAGATTTGCAGTTTAAAGATTTATTCAGAAACAAATCTCCTTCTTTACTTTAACCAAGTTTATTTACCCAGGTGGAGTTTCATATGGATGGTGGAATGGAAGGGGCGATGGCCCTGGTAAATATTGGGGCAGAAGAAAACTACGTTGAGCTCACACTGGCTGAGAGACTGAAGTTGCAGATTTGGAAGTGACTGGATATGGTGTTTGCCAATGTGTCATGGAGGGTGCCCTCATGGCGAGTGAGCCCCTTGATAAATTTATGGCAGTATCCATTAAGGTACTGAATCAGTTCTGTGCAATAGAGAATCTGCCCCACCTGGTAGTGCTGAGGATTCGGTGGTGTCATCAGTTCTGGCCCCAAATTGATTTTCCTTCCAGTACTGAGATCCTATTTTGAGGATGGGGTGCTAATGAAGTGGATACTGTTGGTGGGAGACAATAATTCAGATAAATATAAAAGCCTGGGGCTGTGCAGGAGGAGGAGTTGCAGGAGGAATACTGAGAGTTTGTGAAGATTTTTGGACTAAAAAAAGATTTGCTGTTCTCTTCCACAGGCCCATTCACATTCTCATTTTGATTCAAAGAGGGGCCCAAACTCCCCTGTGGATGCCCAGTCTATCCTCTAAATGAACAAGAAAAGGCCATATTGGAGGAGCATGTGAATTTGATGTTAATTGAGGGGTTGTTTATACCATCAAAGTCTGCTGTGTTGTCCCCAGTGTTACTGGTGCACAAGGCAAGTGGAGAATTACACCCATGCATAAACTTCTAGTGGATTAATAAAAGTATGAGCCAGACCTTTACCTTATTCCATTAGTGGAGGAGATCCTTCCAATGGTCACAGATTGTAACATATTCACCAATCTCAATCTGGTGGATGCTTTTAACCTGGTACCCTTGAGACCAGAGAAAGAGAAGTACACAGCGCTCAAACGCCACCTTGGTATGATCCGGTACTAAGTAATGTCGTTTGGGTTGCAGAATGTCCCGGCGGTTTTCCAATATATGATTGACCAAGTGCTAAGTGGTATGATTGGCTGGTGTTACATCGCATACATGGATGACATCCTTGTGTTTTCCCATTCTTGAGAAGCACATGTACACAATGTGCAGATGTTCTGGAAGTACTGGATAAGTGGGCTTGCAGTTAAAGCCTTCAAAGTGTGAGTTCATATAAAAATTGGTAACGTTCCTGGAAAATGTCATATTTGGGAAAGGGCTCAGGGCATGCCTGTACAAGTAACATATGGTGCGCATGTGGAAAGCCCCAACATATTAAATGGCATAAGGAGTTTTTTGAGGATGGCGAATTTTTTTGGGCGGTTTGTGAATTTATTGCAGTTGGCCTTGCCACATATATGGGTGATGCAGGATGTGCCCTTCATATAAAGGATGAGAAGAACGGGAATTCAACCAAATGAAGAAAAAGCTCATTTTGGCACCTGTCCTCGCTCATCTGGACCCCAAGAAAATTTTTTGTGGCTGAGACAAATGCCTCAAATCTTGCCATGAGAGTGGTACTGTTACATAAGGGAAGGACGGGTTGAAGTGTCAGGTGTGCTATTTCAGATGGAGGATGATTCCAAGGAAACAAATTATCAAATATGACAAGGAGCTACTAGCGGTGATCTCTACTTTTCAGGAGTGGCAGCACCACCTGATGTATGCCTGACACCCTTTTGTAGTCTGGAAGGACCATCAAGTGCTGGAGTATTACCATGAGCCCAGGAAGATAAATTAACGCCAAGCCCATTGGTATGTGGAGCTGGTTTAATACAATTTCCAGGTAGAGTGCTAACTGAGGAGCCGTCAACACCTTAGCAGATTGGTTGAGCCAGGATGTGGGACTAGCATATGAGAGGGCAGAGTTGGAGGAGCAACACAGCTACAATGTTCCAGTCAGACAAGTTTTCCATGATGGTAAGTAAGAAGAGCGAATTGGTGGAGTAAATCTGGAAGAAGCAAAGGAGGTCAGCATATTGTCATTAGCTGTGGTCCAAGGCAGTTGAGGGCCTGCAGCACAGTCACCATTGGAAGTATGGGAAAAGAAATGAGATTTTGTACCATGACTCACAAGTTTGAGATCCTAATCAGATATTACAATAGGAGGTGTTGCAGGCGTCGCATGACCACCTGTTGGTGGGGCATCAAGAGTCAAGAGGATGGTCAAATTGGTTCAGCGGAACTACTCATGGGCTGGACTTTGGAAGGATATTAAGAAGTATGTGACGGAATGCTTGATTTGCACTCAGTTGAAGCCTTTAAGGAAGCATCCATCTGGTAAGTTGGTTCCAATCCAAATGCTGAGTAGCCATGGGGGTTGGTCATCTTATTTCATTCTGGGTTGCCCAAGGTCCAAGGAAAAGATGCAATAATGTTTCTAATTGATTGGCTAACTAAATGTGTCGAATTTTTCCTGTTTACCTCCAATCTTTCATCCAAGGATGCTACAAAGATTTTATCAATGAAATATTTTCCTGACATGGCCTACTGGTGATCATTTCAGATCGTAAACCCCAATTAATATCAAAAATTCTGGTCAAATTTGCTCAAAAATTAAAGATTCAAACATAAAGGGCTTCAGTGTACCATCATCAATCTGGAGGACAGACGGAAAGGGTAAACCATATATTAGAACAATACCTTATACTTTGGACCATCAGGACAGTTAGGTTGGGTCATATTGGCCGAGTTCGCTATAATAATAACCAAAGTCTGTCATCAACGGGTATGATCACGTTTTTTGAAAACCATGGATTGAATAGCGTTGGATGGGAGGACAAGTGGCGGATATGCCAGGAGGTGGATGAGTTATCCCGCAAGATTATGGAAATCAGGAGAACTTGCAAGGATATCTGGAGCATGTTATGGCATGGAAGAAGCAATACACCAACAAAGAGCGCTAGATCTGTTGTTCACTATGATAGATTATGTTGGTGCTGTCAAAATGTTTACACCATACCTTGAAAAGCCATAAGCATGTACCAAAGTTTTGGGTCCATATAAGGTGATTTAGGTTAACAATAAAGTCATATTTGAACTTGACCTTCTGGAAGGGTTTAAGGCCATCCAGTCATCCATGCCGCACAACTTAAGGAGTTCCAAAGGCGAGGACTGGAGTAGCCTGGCCTGTTGAACCCATGGGAGGAAAATAACCTGGAGTAAGAAGTCAAGCAGATACTGAATAAGCGATGGGTGAGAGGCTGGTGGCATTTTTTGGTGAAGTGAAGAGGGTATATGATAGAGAGTGACCTGGCAGACACATGAGAGATGTGCGCGCTGACTGGTGAAGATCCAGGAATTTTTGGCTTCACAGGGGGGTGATGTGTTGGATTGGGCTCAGACTGATCCACACATTGACCTGGTGGATGAAATTCAGATTCTGCTGTGGATCTGAAGGTCGAGATGGAAGATTCTGTGTCAGAAAAGGAACTGATAGGAACTGGAGTCATGGGTAAAAATTTGAGAATTTGGGAATGAGGGCTGATCTGGTATAACACACAACTGGTATCCCAAACACTTTGATCATGATTAATTGGGATATGGAGCTTTCACGCACAATTACTTGGTCATCACCTGAAAGCCTAGGGTAAAGGAGCCTCATTAAGTAGGTTTTGCAATGCTATAAAAAAAGAAAATGTAACTAATTCTCAGTTTCATTTTTTAAGAAGTTTATCACAAAATTTAATAAAATATTTACATGCAAAAAATATTTAAAAGTTATTTAATTTTTTTATATAAAATCCAACAGGAAAAGATGAGCTTTATGAGTGAGATAGCCCGGGCGTTGGCCTCATTCTCAGCTCATTTCTAAAGTCAAACGCTGATGTTCATGTGCAGCATCACCGGAACCATAGTCTGGGAATACATTGTGACCTTTAGTAATGGCGTGTTGGTTTAGGTAGATTTCTGCCAGGTTTCAGTCATGTGGTCAGTGACATGGCTCATATTTTACAACTCATTCGTCTCATATTGGCATTAACCTGCTGTTATAGGTCCAAAACTATGGCAGGATTGCTCAAGTTGAGAAATAAAATTATCAATATGTTTGGCAGATGCACTGAAATTATCCACATCATCCAACAGGGCATCAAGTGGGACTATGGGTTTAAAAGGGACCCAATTACGTGGAGCTTACATCCTTGAGATACATTTCTTATCTGACCTTGCAGGGCTGCAAGTTTAGTTAGGACGTCTTTTTTCCATATTTTCTGGGATCATCCTGAGTTGGATCCAAAGAACTAGATACTCTTGGGGTCTGCGGGGCCTACAGGTCCTTCCAGCTTTCTAGGCCCTTCAGTTTCAGGGTAAATACTGTTCAAGGCTAATTCTTAGTAACAGTGTTGTAACAGTTGGATAATATCCTCAATTTGGTTAAGGCGTTTAAACAGGAGTATTTTGAGGAGTAGCATATTTTGATGAAGCTGGTCCTCAAGGTAACCAGAAATCCCATTATCCAACATAGCAAGCTGGCTCCAAGCTTTATTAATTAATTGGCAAATGTCCAAAATAGCCTCCCAGTTATCATGGACAAATAAGAAGGTGCCATTGTAAAAATTGACAATATTCAAATGCAAGGTCTGTGTGATACCCAGTCGTCAAGTTACTTCATTGTAATATAGACTGACCACTTGTAGGATATTATATATGGCTGTAAGAATGGATCTTTGGATATAATGTTAAGTTCCCAGGGCCAATTTTCATGAGGGAAGTAGAGCTGAGGTATATAAGTCTCACATGGTTAAAGGCACAGAGGTGGCTTGGAAAACTGGAACGGCCTCCCACAGAGTATATGTAATTCAGTAATTGCTATATAATTTTCACAAAAGTTATCATGCTGGAGTTGATACTGAGCTTAATCACTGAGGTGAGGGTGAGCTGAAAAGTGATTTAAAACTCCAAGGCTTTAGGATTAAATATAGTTACTTTATATTAAGATGTGTTGATTCATTAAGTTTTGCTTCTTGCCAGTCAGCAAATTTTCTTAGTTGATATTATTCTCCATTTTTCTGTGATAGACGTTCCAATGTACATCTTGGAGGCCCCCTGTAGTGAGCACAACTTATGTTGGCTTATCAGTTCTCTAGAATGTAAGCTGGGGTTTTTATGGGCCTTGAGGCTGTAAAATTAGCGGAGTGGTCAATGAAGATAAAAAGATGAAGTAACCCGACTACTTTATTTATTTAAAACGATTCAATATATATATGGTTGATTCAGGATGCACCACTGAGTTGATTTCCATGGTACCCTACAATTAGGAAAAAATGTTATTCTGGATCAACTGCTCAGTTGAGGTCTCCATTTTTCTCTATTAGCAATAACCTTGTGACTATATTGATTAAAGTCATCCTTTATGTGGCATGGGAAATGGATGGGAAATCTGGAAGGTGACTCAATTGATTCCCTTCTCATAATGACTCCTGATGTTAGGATTTTTGCCCATATTCCCAGCCAGATAGATTAGCAGGGATCGCTAGGGAATAGTTCCCTAATGTGAGGTGAACTAGATATCAGTTGACACCAATTTTGGAGTAACTATGTTTGGGGGATTTTAAATTATTGCCTGGTCATATCCGTTGAGGATCAATCCAGATAAATGCTTAATATCTCATTAAGCAGAGTTGCTGACGAAATAGGGGCATTTGATAATTAATTAACAATCAGGTATACCAATTGGGATTGATTGGATTTTATCACCAACTAATTGGTAAATTATGGAGTAAGTTGCAAGGCAAGGTGATGCCACCTGCAACTACGAATTGATCAGTTGGTTCACGACCTGCCTTAATGGTTAACAAATCCCATTACCTAAGCAGGTCGCTTGCCAAATATGGTTGGATTACTTGGATTGAGAGGAAAACGTTAAGGACACGTTTTCTGACTCTTTCTGTTTTAGGTCTCAAGGCTGTCCAATGATGGAATCCTAGCCAGGATGGGGCAGACCATTGCTGCTGAGACGAGGATGGGTGATTCAATGGCAATGGCTGCCGTTTCATCAAAGAGGTGACTATCAATGGTTGGGTGCCAAAGTTTCTACTATAAACTCTCTAAAGAATTCACTAATAAAAGTTTATAATTTACCTACACACAAATTACCAGATCTCTTTTACTGAGTTTTAGCTTAGTAAACTTTATCAGAAGCCATTTATTCTATTCTTTCTCAGGGATATTATTGCTGTGTGCAATAATTGGGAGACTCTTTAAAATGAAGAGTAAGGATTTGAGCGGGATCCAGAGAGGAAGCTGAATTAAATCAGGGATTGCTGCCAACTATGTGTCAAACCAGAGAAACTGTAAACAGGGATCTAAAAGTAGATTGAGTAAGGTGGTAAGAGGGAATAAATCCCTTATTCAAACATCATAAGTATTTGAGAGGCTCTGTCAAGAGTTGGACTGAAATCTTATACTTCCAATCAACTATGGATATTGTCACCATACTTTTATCAAACAATTATATCAACTACTATTATACAACTTGGAGAATTGCACAAAACCTGAACCTGTGCAAGTAATGTATTTATAAGGGTTGTTGGCTGAGAATAATCAGGAAACCTATAAGTTTTTACAAAGTACCCATGACGTAACCAGAAAAATCTGAGTCCCAATCCAGAGGTGAAAATTCTTTCTACGACAGAGTTGACCCTGCTCAGGTTTCATGTTGATACTTTTTTTTCTCTATTTCAGTAATGTCTTTCCCCCAGTCGGCTTGCCTCAAATAAATAAAGATAATAATAAAATAATAATAAAAAATATATAAGTTTTTACAAAGTGGTGCTCACTCCAGGGTTGTAGTTGAGTAAAAAAATTTAGAAGTGATGTGGTATAAATATGAGATAAAAAACCTATGGAAAGAGTTGGCAACCATTAATCAAAACGCCATGAATTCAGCGGATCATCCAGAATTTGCAGCCTTGGAAGAAATAGTCACCAAGATGGAGGAAGGGGTCAATAATGTTGCAAGTTTTGGGAATGAGTTAATTGGGAACTAATATAATTAAAGAGGAAGAAAGAAGGGGACTTAATTTGAGAAGTCTTATTTCTGAAAATGGAGCGTGAAGTGGATTGCATTCATTCAAGAGCTTTCAGCTCTGATATCAAACAGCTGATTAAACATATCGATGAGTTAAAGACTCAAAAATGCGAATGTGAGCCATATGCAGTGACTAATGCCAAAGAAAGGACTGCCTGTATGATAATTAGGAAGATGACTACACCAAGAAACATGCCATCTGCTTTTACTGCTATTTTGGAGATAACGCCCAAAACCACTCTCCAAATGAGCCAAGTAGCCAAACCCAGAGAGGTGGCTAGAGAAACCTCAGATGAATTCAAAGTGACATCAAAATTGCCAACTTTCCATTGGGATAATGTTCCAGCATTTTTCCAAATGTTTAATGTGACAATGACGGATATGGTGATCGTCAAAAGGCATTGAAGGCGATAAATTGCCTAGATACTGATTGTCAAACCCTAGTGTTGCCCACCTGGAGGATGACAGCTGGTCATACGCAGAGGCCAAAGCAGCCATTATGAAGGAATTTGGAAGCCTAACGTTCATGTTGAAGTGCAAAAAAGAGTTTATGGGCATTCAATTCCATAAAGATGAATCCTTAACAAGCTTTGTTGATCATTTCTACAAGAAATAACAAATCCTGGTTGGAGCGAAGGTGCAGGATGACTTTGACGCCAGAATTGCATTACAAGTGGCCCTTTGGCCCTACGGCGATTTGCATTGAATGATGTCTTCTATGTTCTCAATGGAAATCACTACCTCTCAGATGGTAGACAATCTAAAAATTTTGGGAGCAACTTTTGATGCCTCAAACAGAAGTTTCAAATAAAACCCAATAAGAAATTTGAATCCCATGAAGGGGAACGAGGGTGCTGAGAAGATGAACAACTGAACCATGATGGGAAATAAGCCTGAAGGCTTCAAATAGATTAATAAGAAAAAAAAAGTCTGCCAAATGCGGAGGAAAGGGACATTTTGCTGTACATTTCAGAAAATCAAGGATAAAATCAACGTTGTGCAAGAGAAAGAGTCTGCAACTGCAAAGGAGTCAGGAAAAGGGCCCACAGCTAGATGGGGAACAGTCTAGAGCTGTGTAAAATCCTGTTCCTTCTGATATTATGCATGAGGAAATTGACATCAATGATCTGTTCATGGATGAATATGTACAGGATCAGCTGTATCAAGTAGTCAATTTTGAACATGAATGCGGTAACAAGGTTTGGGGCAAAGGGGATTGACCCTGAGTTAATCAAAGAAGTTGCCTGGCCGTACGCCCAACAACTAGTGGACAATATTTGAGCTGCAGAAAATCCCAAGGAATTGATCAAAGTTCGATTAGATGAGGCAAACCTGTCAATCTCCCTCAGTGCAGTAAAGGAATCGTTTCCTGATTTATTGGCACAAATCATTCACTCCCTCAATTTGGCTTATAATGCTGCTATAATCTCAGTAAATACTATCTTACAATACTCTTAGTGTACATATACAGATATACTAGTGAATTGAGTATGGGTGAGGGTGATTGTTGACAGCGGAGTGCCTATTAATATTGTCTCAACTAAGCTGGTGAAAAGGATGAGGATCTCACCTGACTTAAAACAAAAGAAGAAGTAGGGACAGCTGGGCCAAATACCACCATCTCATGTGGAGCGTATAGTGTTCTGCCACTTCTATTCAGATCCTTAGTGGTGTCTGATCCAGCAATAGTTTTAATTGGCCAAAACTATTATATTCTGATCATGATGGAATTTCTATGGAAGTACAGAGTTAAATGTAACTTCAAGGATAATACATTGACATAATGGGTCAGACGCTAACATAGGTATATCAGAAGGTTGTGGAAGCTCCACTGAGTAGGAGAAATAACTTCATCAACTTGATATACAATGATGGCATTGTCCTGATTTGATACCAACTAGTTGGCCAGAATTGACGAGAAATGCAGACAGAAATCCTAGCAATTCATGGAATTCCACTGAGGATTAAGAATGCAAAAACCATACCTCCAGGATCACAAATTATAGTCAACATGGGGTTGACATTAGAGGTACCTGAGATGCTGTATGGGGATGTCAAAAGCCACTGGAAGAAGTCCAGAGTAGAGCCTTGGGTGGCTCCAGGAATAATAATGCCAGGCCATGAATAAAGGTGAGTTCTCCTGGCGAACTTAAGTGAAAACCCAATGAAGATCAAGAGGATCAGATCATCACGTTTGTTCATCTAATTGTGATGTCCAAACTGAGGAAATTCCACTATTTTGGGACTCTTGATGAGATGGGATTACTGGCTGGGGTAACTGAGAGTATCGATATATTGGTTTATCAAGAGCAACTTGCTGATCTGATGGAAGGTCAGCAAGAGGAGGTGCTCAAATTGTTCAAAAAATATTGGGAAGTATTTGCCCAGGATGACCACAAATTGGGATGTGCGAGAGATGTGATCTACAAGGTTGATACTGGGGAAAATTTGCTAATTAGTATGGGACCGCTGACAATGAGCACAGGGGTAGTCAAGTATATAATAGTTGCAACCAATCATCTGATGATATGGGTCAAGGTGAAGGCCCTGGTGAAAACAGATGCTACCAGTACTGTGAAGTTCATCCTAGATCAAGTAGTATACTGACATGGATGCCCGCAAGTCCTGATGAGTTACAATGGGACAAATTTCATTTCTCATGTGATCCCACGGTTAAATGAGATAATGGGGATCTGAGGAGTTGTGTCTGTACCCTACTGGCTGGAGACAAACGGAATGGTGGAACGAGTTAATGGGATGCTGGCCATGATGCTGAGGAAGCTGGTCGCAGGAAGAACTTCTGCATTGGGAACATACCTGAGTTTGGTGACGTTTGCCTACAATATCAGTCATCATACTGTGATGTTAAAATGCCATTTGAGTTGCTATATGGGAGGAAGGCCGCGTTGCCGCTGATTTTATATTTGGTGGAGAAACCAACATTGGGGATGAGTGCCATGAAGTACCTGAACCAATTGAAAAATATCCTGATCAAAATACAATTGCATTCATTTGATACTACTTTGAAGAAAAGGATACATGCAAAAATGATGGACAATAAGAACTGACCGTCCTTATTAAAATACCAAATAGGCAAAAGAGTTGCAATTGCGATATGCATAGTTTCAGGAGAAGAAACAAATGGGATGTGTTGTGGTCTGGTCTATTTGAGATTATTTCAAGATGATTACAGATGCCTACTCTATCAAGAACCTCTTGGATGGAAGGGGAGTACATTGAGTCAATGCTAAGTATTTAAAAGGATGGATTGAGGAAAAAAATAATAAAAAGAGTTCCCAAAGGATAACTGAACCATTGAGTTGGTTATGTCTTAATGATTTGGTAAAGTCCAAAAAAAGGACTTCTAAATTAATCTAGATGGTTAAGCCTTAAAAAGTAAGACCTCTGAACCATAGAAAACTGGTAGGTCTAAGTATACCTAAGATCCAGATTGGGTGAATAAAATAAAAAGATGGACCGCTGAACTGAAACAAGGTCAAGTCCTATGGTAAAATAGAAGATAAAAATAAAAATATTGATAAAAATATTGGAAAAAAGATTATTAAACCACATAGAAAACCAATATATTTTTATAATTTTTATTTTTTTATCGATTATCCTCAATTTAGAGATAATTCCGCCTATGTCACCTCTTGGAGGAGGAAGGGTGGATCTCAGTAGGAGTGAATAACCCATCAAAATTAATGTGAGATTGGATGCTAGTGAGGGCTAGACCTACATGAAATCAAGTTTGTTGAGTGGATGCAGATCCCTGCAAGAAAGTGAATAGGTGAAGGGAAATTGAGATGTTGAAAGAAGCCAAACATGATACCCCAGAATGGGGAGGGAAGCAACAGTACAAGAAAAGTCAGTCAGCAAATGACCCCAAGTAATCCTGATATGGTACTGGAGCCAGAAAATTGGTCTTAAGTACTTGCCGACAGGCTTTGTCAAGAACACCAAACATATGGGCTGGCAGCAAACAAGGGATGCTTGATGGGGGTTGCCAAATCATGCCCCCTATCAAAGTCATCAGTGGAAGATACCAATGGGATGTGCCAGAAATGCGATAGTCATGCAAGGAGAAAATGGCATCCTGCAAGTGACTACTATGAGCTTCTCAGAATCTGAAACAGAAAGAGCGATGGAAACTGGAAGAGGCTGGAAGCTTCATGGCCCAACCTCAAAAAACTTGGCTGGGAAAGTGAAGAGAATAGGCTTGATATCCTGATCTAGGATGTTTTCAATATTGGAAGAATTTAGAGTTATGGATAAAGCCTCAGTGACTTAGGCCCTTAATTCTGCATAAGGGGAGTTTAAAATTTATGCTGTTGCCAATGGTGAGTTTGGTGGTCAAGACAACTGGCTTGTAATATTGACTGAGTCAGAAGAGGAACTCCAGAAGAAAGTCCAATCTGGCAAGGAAGAAATGATCAAGAGCAAAAGGCATTGCTTCGGGAGGTTTGATGATGATGTTAGGATTATCTGAAAAAGGAGCCAAATCCAGGAGAGTCTCAAAATCTAACTCTGGAATTGACAAAAGAGGAAGGATTGGCCATGAGTCATTTGAGACAATTGCTAACCTGGTTTTAGTGTAATTGGCTACCATTTCTGGTAATTCCACGAAAAGGACTAGCCATTGGTACTTGACTAGGAGTATGAGTCCTGGAAGGACTATAGAAAAGATTTTGTTGTGCATAGCGACTCATCCTCTGGAAGAGCTGAAGATCTTGATCAGAAAAACTATTGAGCAGCTGTTGGTACCATGACTTGGAATTTGACATATGAGCTGGATGAGAGGGGGGATGTTGGACAGATGATAGTCAACATTATGCACTTTGAAATCAATTAAGCTCCAATTTCAGAGAAATTAATCTCAAAATTAGTTGGATAAGCTCTCAGAGAAGAATTAAGAATGATATGAGTCAAGAGTTTATGAGAAGAAAATAACAAGGGTGAACATAAATGAGCATTCTTAATTGGGCCATGAAACAAATATTGATGACAAGAGTCTCTTGTTGAGGATGAGGAAAAAATCAGGAAATTGTTGACACCAGACCAAGAATCCTGAGTTTGACAGTGGGTCATATGCCCTGATGGGGGAAAAACAGATCCTGGGATTAATATTGTCATGAGGGAATCAATCAGCCCAGCACAACAGAAGGTCATGGGGACTGCGCTCTGAATAGGTGGTAGCGAGGAGAAAGAGGAAGAGAGATGCATGCTGAAGGTCATCCTGAGCATCGTTGAATAATGATGCTCATACTTCACTTGAGCAAATGAGGTATTCAACCAAGTTTCCAAAGTGGTGTTCTCCTGCCACAATCCTTTTCTTGCTGGAAATCTAGGCAAGAGGGGGGATGTGTTGGGATTTTTGCCAATATTCTCAGATGTCTAGATTACCAGGGATCGCTAGGGAATAATCCCCTAATGTGAGGTGAATTGGAGATTGGTTGAACCTGATTTTGGGGTAACTATGTTTAGGGGATTTTAGGTTATTCACATGGTCAGATATTTCAGGGATGAATATGGATGAATGCTTAAGATCTCGTTGGGCAGAGTTGCCGATGAAATAGGGGCATCTGATAGTTGATTAACTATCAGGTGTACCGATTGGGATTGGTCAGGTTTTATCACTGACCAATTGGAATGTTAAGGAGTAAGTTGCGAGGCAAGTGATGCCACCTGCAACTAGCAAATTGATTAGTTGGTTTGCAACCTGCCTTAATGGTAGCAAGTCCCACTACCAAAGCAGGCCATTTGCCAACTATGGTTGGTTCACTTGGATTGAGAGGAAACGTTAGGGACATATTTTCCAACTCTTTCCATTTTAGGTTTTGAGGATAACAAAGATGGAATCCTAGATAGGATGGGGAAAATCATTGCTGCTGAGACGAGGATGGGTGATTTAATGGCAATGGCTGCCGTTTCATCAAGGAGGTGTAATTAAGGGTTGGGTGCCAAATTCCCCACTATAAATTCCTTAAAAAATTCACTAATAAAATATCATAATTTACCAACACACAAATTATGAGATCACTTTTACTAGAGTATTATTTTAGTAAACTTTATCAGAATCCATTTATTCTATTCTTTCTCAGGGATACTATTGTTGTGTGTTATAATTTTGAGACTCTTTAAGATAAAGAGTAAGGATCTGAGCGGGTATCCAGAGAAGAAGCTGAATCAAATCAGGGATTTCTGCCAACTGTGTGTCAAACCAGAGAAACTGTAAACAGGGGTCTAAAAGTAGATTGATTTAGGTGGTAAGAGGGAATGAATCCCTTATTCAAAAATCATAAGTATTTGAGAGGAAACTGTCTGGGCGTTGGACTAAAATCAAATACTTCTATTCAGCTATGAATATTGTTGATGTCATAGTTGAATGACTAAAAAGTAGGAACCAGTGTTAAGGATAAGGCTGGGCGACAGGAGGCCCAGAAGGTGAAACTTCAGGTTCTTCCTGACCTTAAACACACTAGACCAACGCTGGGTATAAGCAAAATATGCCCAGGTTGGTACTAATGGGGTGCAAAACGCCCAGCCCCTTATATCAGCCCAGGCATTGAAACAAACGATCTATATAATGAACAAAGACGGTTTTATTCAGTTAATTATAGAATGAGAGTTGGAATTACGTTTGAGTTACAAAATCATGCGCTTGGGTAAATACCGCTTCAATCAATCACTCAAGTGAATGCACTTTTAGTGTATTTTACCAAATTGGATGGGAGCATTTGCCTATTGGAGTTTCAAGGCTTGGGAACACTTCCACAGACCCACAATTACCCTGACTCAGTCTAAATAAGTTTTTTGTGACCAACATTTCTTGTTGGTTGACTTTTCACAAATGAACTACCCATTTTTTACGTTTTCTTATGGTTCCTTAGGTGAACCTGGGTGCGGACCTCTTTGAGGAGGTCTCCAACTATGTTGGCCACTACATACTTTCCCAATTTACAAAGGTTTCAGGTGCTCCCTTGGGCCACTCTGGTCCCCTCCAGATCAAGGCACCCAAACCTCCTGGCACCAATTTACACTTCATTATGGACTCCCCTCTGGGGTCCACTCAAGCTGTATTGTTTCTCGCTTACCTGGTACTGTATTTCGCGCTCTACACCCTTGCCTTGGGTCCCTTTTGTACAGGCACCATTTGAGGTGCCTTGTTTCCCATTATCCTTATGGCTAGCTTCCTAGAAGTGTGGGTTTGCATTCCACACCACCTTTCTGGGAATGAGAGAGTTACAGACACTCTCTTTACAAAGTTCGCCCACTTTATTCCTTGAAGAATGACCATAACCGCTGCTGAGATGGCCAGGCTCTTCATCACACATGTATTTGCGCTTCCTGGGGTTCCTCAAATAATTATCAGTGCACGGGGACCCAAGTTCACCTCCATCTTTTGGGAAGAGTTGTGTAAAACTCTTCAGATTCGCCCCTGCCGTCAACTGCCTATCACCCCCAATCAGATGGTCATACTGAACGTGTGAACCAGTGCTTGGAACACTTTCTGCGTTGTTACACCTCCGCCAATCACTCAGATTGGGTTGCTCACCTTCCCATGGCCCAGTTTAGCTATAACAACACCTTTCACTCATTGATCAGTTGTTCACCCTTTTTTGGCAATCATGGCTTTAACGCCACCTTTAACATGAAGCCCAGCTGCAGTTCCAAAGTTGAAGCGGTTGTGGACGTTGCTAAGACCATCAAGAAGGTCCACCAAGGGGTTTCCACATGTTTGGAGGCGGCTATGCTAGTTTATAAGTAGAACGCTGATGGCAAGCGCTGAGTAAGTCCAGCGTACAAGGAAGGTGATCTCATGATGCTTGATGCTCATAACATCCCTATCAAGCAGCCATGCAAAAAGCTGGGTCCAAAGAGGATTGGTCCCTACAGTGTCGTTAGAAAGGTTGGCCATGCCTCATACCAGTTGGATCTTCCCTCCACATTTCAGATCTTCTCCATCTTTCATGAGAGCAAATTGACATTATTTGAGGGCCCCCACCTGAGACTCCTGAGGCTTATCTCATGGATGGGGCACCAGAGTGGTAAGTGGATAAAATAGTAGCCTCTCGCCAGGTTAAGAGATGTCTCAAGTACCTGGTATTCTGGAAGAGGTTTGATGCAGCTAAGAACAGTTGGGTGCCGGTGTGGGACTGTGTACATGCCCAAGACATGATTAAATTATTCCATAATCGTTTCCCTGAGGCTGCAGGATCTCAGCCTAAGCCAGCCGTTGCTGCTATAAAGTTTTCACTTGCATATAAGAACTTCTCCTTAGTGAACGCTCCTGGAGGGGGGTGAAGCCCAAGAAGGAGGAGAGGGTAATGTCATAGTTGAGTGACAATAGTAGGAACCAATGCCAAGGATAAGGCTGGGTGACAGGAGGCCCAGAAGGTGAAACTTCAGGTTCTTCCTGACCTTAAAAACACATTAGACCAACGCTGGGTACAAGCAAAATATGCCCAGGTTGGTACTAATGGGGTGCAAAACGCCCAGCCCCTTATATCAGCCCAGGCATTGAAACAAACGATCTATGTAATGAACAAAGATGGTTTGATTCATTTAATTGGAGAATGAGGTTTCAAATCCCATTCAAGTTACAAAATCATGCACTCAGGTAATTTACAGCTTCAATTGATTACTCAAGTGAAGGCACTTTCAGTGTATTTTACTAAATTGGATGGGAGCATTTGCCTATTGGAGCGTCAAGGCTTGGGCACACTTCTGCAGACCCACAATTACCCTGACTCAGTTTAAATAAGTTTTTTTGACCAACATTTCTTGTTGGTTGACTTTTCACAAATGAACTACCCATTTTTTACGTTTTCTTATGGTTCCTTAGGTGAACCTGGGTGCGGACCTCTTTGAGGAGGTCTCCAACTATGTTGGCCACTACATACTTTCCCAATTTACAAAAGTTTCAGGTGCTCCCTTGGGCCACTCTGGTCCCCTCCAGATCAAGACACCCAAACCTCCTGGCACCAATTTACACTTGATTATGGACTCCCCTCTGGGGTCCACTCAAGCTGTATTGCTTCTCGCTTACCTGGTACTGTATTTTGCGCTCTACACCCTTGCCTTGGGTCCCTTTTGTACAGGCACCATTTGAGGTGCCTTGTTTCCCATTCTCCTTATGGCTAGTTCCCTAACAGTGTGAGTTTGCATCCCACACCACCTTGCTGGGAACAAGAGAGTTACAGACACTCTCTTAACAGTTGCCATACTATTATCAGATAATTATTTCAACTACTATTATACAACTTGGAGAATTGCTGTCAGGTGAACAGCAAGTAAGAATTATACTGGCCTGCTAGCCTAGGTGCCAAAGCACCCAAATGGCAAACCAGAATGCCCAGGGCACTGCTGCTGAAATGATTAATATGAAACCAAAAAGGGGTTCCATCAATGTCTGCCAGTGAGCCAGAGTTTTGTATAGGCACAAGATAAAGTACCAGATGCACACAGCTGTTAACCCCAAGGGGTATGAGAGCATCAGTGGATAAGACAGCTTAATTTTCAATATATAGAAACTAAATTTTGGGGAAGGTTGTTTTAATAGAAAATTTAAGGAAGAAAAATTGACCAACAATTTTCTCAGTATGATGTGACTGATTAAATATTAGTCAATTTAGGAGAAAACAAGCTGGGATTGGGTCCTGCAAATTTGACCTAACTGGTAAATTATTTGGGAATGGGCAGGTTAGTTACCTGGAATCTGACATCAAAAAATTTGGAAACAGGCCAAGTCACTGTCAGTTCAACCTCAAATGTCTGAACCAAGGCTTTGCTATGTTTCTGATGGTTGGCATGACAGCGTTTAGCCTGATGAGTAGCAGGAATCCCCCAAGGTCACCCCACATAGGGGAGGGCCCACTTGGTTGGGAATGGGTTTGGGATGCCCAACCCACCTGTGCTTGGTCACTGGGCCATTTGTTCAGTCAGTGGCATTACATCAGGTGCAACACCTTATTTGTCATCAGGAAGCTTAAAAACCTTGTTGATGGTGTCTGGTGCTATTACCTGCCCATCAGGGGAGATGCCTGACAGATTTGGGAGGGGGAGATTTTTCCAATTGTCATGTTAACTGAATTGCAACTGTTGGGCATTCCAGCTGATAGATCAGTCTTCATACCTTTTTGGCCATTTAAAATCCAAGCATTGGGCTGATTGCCACTAAAATTGGTTACAATTAACTTTATTTCAGCAATCTCAGTGCAGATTTCAAAGAAAACCTCATAGCAGTTCTGCTGATGAAAGTGTGGGTATCAGGAGTGGTACCTAAAGTGGGAGGGCTGTTACCCAGCGCTCATCTACCACATGAGCGAGATCACCCTGAGTAATGAGGGGTACAGCTATCCTCTTCAGTGCCTTCTTGCTCAGAAATGGGAAAATGGCCCAATTGACACCCAGAGGACGTTCCCCGGAACTTACAATTGCACAAAACCAGAATCTGTGCAAGTAATATATTTACAGGGGTTATGAGCTGAAAATAATCAGGAAACCTTTAAATTTTACATCTTTTAAAATTTTCCAAACGTGCCTTTGTAGCAGTTTCTGATTGAGAGGGCTCATTAGTTGTCTCATCAATGCTCAATTTAGCAGTGGGAAGATTTCTTTATTCATCTAGTACTAAAAAAAAGATTTCTTTATTCCTATTTCTAATCCCAACTGTGATTATCTAAAATATCTAAAAATATTAAAGAAATTGCAACCACCCTTTTAATAGAGGAAAATTGCTTTTTAGAGGAAGTATTAAGTTTCAGAAAGAGAACAAACTCAAGAAAGAGCCATATCTGGGGCTTAAGGTGGATGCTTGAGCAATTCTAGCACAATTTTCCTATTTTTCTATGGTAAATCAATTTTTTGGGTGGCTGCATTATTGTGATGGTAGATTAATCTTTCTTCTGCAATCTACATATTTTCTGACCTATTTATTTGTCCAGTTTAGTTAAAAGATAGCTTAATATCTTTGGATATAGTTTTTCTCCTTTACTAGGTAATTAATTAACCAAGTAGTTTAAGCATCCCAAAATACCAATTCCATGACTTTTTAAGTTGATGGGACTATCTTTGTCTTTATTGGTATTGAATATTTAGCTTCTTCCCAGTTTCTGACTGCTATTTAGATTCTGGTGCATAACATTGAATCCATGTTTCATCTTTAGTAATAAATAGATGCATAAAATCAGCTTTAATTATGTAAATACACTTTAAGCACTGTTCACAGGATTTTTATGAGAATGCGTTTTTGATATGCTGTGAGCATGTGCAGCACCCAACTTTTGAAAGGGTTTTCCATGATCAATTCTTTATGAAAAACATAAACTACACATCTTTTGACATGCTCACAATTTCAGCAATTCTACACTTTAATCTGTCAGTCAACAATACTAAGTTATGTATAAATTGGAAGATTTGTGATGGCAATACATTTTTGAGCGTTTCTCACACGGAGCATCTTCAAGGTTGATACTGTCACATTTAAGCTTTACATCCCATATCTTAATTGTCAAAAATGAAGGTGAAATTCCTCATATACCTTAATGAACTTTGAATGAATTATACATTAAAACAAATCATCTTTAACAAAGAATATTATCACTGCATGATATTTTATTTTATCCATAGTATAAAATATACACAATTACACTACTTCAAATAGCTTTATACAAAAAGCACGTGATAATTTGACTCACAGTTTCACATTTATTGTTGTGACAGGCATACCAATCAAAAGGAAAATTGTTGCCCATATAGCTGATCAATATGATTATGGCCGTGAACTTTTCAGAACACCCTTGTATTGTAGCTGAAGAACTCGAGCATAAATATCATTTAAGCTGGCTCGCAAAAAAATTAAATAGAAAATAAAGTGTTAATCTGATATAATAAGTTTTTAGTGTTTGTCATTTTAGCTCTACATATTTACAAACCCTAGCACTACAAACTCTAAATTTTAGATCTCAATCGAGCAATCATTATTTGATAAGCAATTGATTATTTTTTAGCACTAGGTGGTCCCAACCTAAGGGGGGATGCACCAATCTTTGATAAGTAATTGATTTAAAAGGTTTATGTTTCTGGTTTCTAACAATCTGGCCAGGTCTCCATTCTAACTAAATTAGGTTTAGTATAGATTCTGATGCCAATGTTTCCAATAGATAATAGCTTCGTTCTGGTGTAGATTTCGTACAAGTTCAATTTTTCACTATCTCAGTAACCAGCATTCTCAAATTCTAAATTTACTGCTCATCACCCAGTATTCAAAAGCCACTGAATAGCTAAACAATTTAAAACTGCTACCATTGATTAAGGTTATACTATTATAAGGGAATTATTTTATATTTTATAAGAAAATACGTGAAAGTCATTTGAGCTAAATCTAATTGCGAATAATCAAAATTATATAAATATGAAATTGAGGAGCTTGCTTTCGATGCGAGCCGTGCTTGCATCGACGCGGCAAAAACTCTCTTTTTGACCCCAACTATCCCCAAACCCAAAAGCGCATCAAGTCATTTACTTGTGTGCCAGCTCTTATCAATTTTGCTGAGCATCAACTTGCTCAATATGTTGAGGCGATGGATACCGCTGGCCTCATAAACGAAGAAAACCCACAGCTATACCTCCTCATGCCTCATGTCGCTGATGCCCCTACCCCTATGTTGTCTGCTATGGTCCTCCAGCTAAAGCAAGCCGGACAAAAGTTTCCCCAAAGCTTCCTCGCCTTCTGATATGGCTTCCTAGGCTGATAACCTAGGGGCTAAATTAGGAATTTTTTAATTTATGATAATCCCTTTGTTTGGCCAATTTGCAAATAAAGATGTGTGGCGGCTCCCCCTTTTAGGTTGGGCACCACTAGTGCTAAAAAATAATCAGAATTATAGTACTAAAGGATAGATAAGTTATTATACAACTATGTGACCATGATAGTTCTAATTTAGATAAAGACGATCTCTTAAAGAATAAAAAATAATAAATACACCAAGGGCTACACGAAGTATAGAAGCTATATATAGATAAGCTAAGTATATAAAGCCCTTAATTAAAAATTCAAGCCTAACCTTTTAATGAAACCCATGATTGAAACGCTTATTCTAATTGTGATTATGACAATGAGGTAAAGCGTTAAAGTACCATACTAATAACCTAGGACTTTAGCATGTAGCTATCACGTTCCTCCAAATGGTACTGATTTGCACCCATCATGCTTGATACGTCACGAGCCCCACTACCTCGCTAACCAACTTTCATATTTCTATAATCCTAAGAGTAAAATATGCGAGGAAGTAAAGATAGCCTCGTGGTCTTCATGTTTAGGGTTTCGCCTTGAACGTGATTGCTTATACATTTGTAAAGGGTTAGATATCCCTAGAGAAGAAAAAAGTTCACGGACTATTTATAGTAAATGCTATTCGGTTCCCCTTTACTTGCTTTATATAATGTACGTTTATTCAACCTCTTTAGATTTTATTCTGTTTTGCAAAAGCTGTTTCTGATATTATGCTAGTTATATTATCACACTAACTCCCACGCTTAAAGGCGATCAAGTTTTAAATTATAGTTTGGAATAAAATTCAGATGTTCCATCTAGTACTAAAAAATAAAATTCAGATGTTGATAAGATGAAAGCCTAAGTCTCATATCAACGTTAGTATATAATTTATGATTTGAAATCATGTAAAATAACTTGAAAAGTGAAGACACGATTTACAGTCTCTAAGGTTTAAAGTTTTTAGATGCTTTTGTAAATACTGTCATGAAACTAAGGATAGCTAGAACATTCATGTGTGCCAATCCTACCGTTTTACCCCTTTTCCTTTTTCCACTGTAGATCCCTCACATGATCTTATTCCTCTCTTATCGATTTTTCTAGATATAGCAGCATAAATGGCTTTATCAAAGTCACTAATAAAATATGTTTTCAAGTACTGGTCTTTTCCAATGTCTGATTTATTATGATTTTGTTAAGATTTAGGGATCTAGGGGTTTTGGCCATATTGTCCATTGGGATCAATAGTTTTGTTTAGATGAGTACGGATGAAATTCCAGGGTATTCGAAGTACAGTTAGCACGCCTTGTAATGATTTATTCAAAACCCCACCCCCAAAAATATCTTATTCTTTGCTTAACTAAATGGAGTAATTATAATCAAACTGATCTGTTTATAAGCACTATTCATTAATTTCTCTAATATGCATCATGTGGTTTAGAATACTCTAAGATGAGTTAAGTACTTCTGAACTGTATGAGCCTCGAGTTTGCATGTGAGGTATGAAACTGTCTCAATCTATCCTATTAAGCTAGTAAAGCCTGATCTAATCCTATCTCGGCATCGAAATGACTGAAGCACCGATTTTAGCTTAACGGATCTTAAAATCAAGCCTAGCATATGATAGATCAAAAAAGTCATGATCCTTATCGTATATCATTTTATCGCGAAATTTTTTTGGGAAAAAAGAACCTCCTTTAAAAAAGCCACTAAAAAGTATTAAATAATCGAGAAATTATGCCTCCTCAATAAACTCTTTTTGAAGTTGGCGCCATCTTCCAACCTGAAATATAGAATTTTGTTCACAAATACAAATTATATCTTATGTTTGGATTGGGTCCAAGTGTAAACTTATAGCAACTTAGAATATAAAGTGCTGAGTATATATATTATAAATACCTATTATAAGTTAGTTAAAATATGGCGCAGACTTCGAAAAGGGTTTTATTGAGGAGGTATAATTTTTGATTATTTCATACTTTTTAGTGCCTTTTTAAAGGAGGTTCTTTTTTCCAAAAAAATTTTCATGTTATATGTCCTATGGCTGGGGGGATATGTTCAAGTATGAGATCATAGCGTAACGAGATTAGATAATTATGGGTGTGAATCATTTTTGCTTAGGTCAACCAATAAAATCAATTAGATTTAAAATGTTTTATGGTAGATGGCAATCAGTAAATTTACAATAGATTGAACGATTAAAACAACCAAATAAATAAAATGAGGTAATATAGATAGATATCTGAAAGTTTACCTATAATTGACTGATAAAATCAACTAAATAATAAAAGCTAATTAAGTAAAAACTGCCAACCTTATACCTGAAACATTGGACTAATCAAGTCAACTGAACAATTATATATAATTTATAGAACAATTGTGTCAAGTTTATTTTGAGATTGTATATAGTCTAGGAGTAGAGGTTGAAATAAATATGCATCTATAGTGATTTATTTATAAGATGATTTCCTAAACTACAACAACTAAAATGCTACCTAATTTAATCTAAATCAGATAAAATCTAATCTATCTACCAGCTACTTGCCTGCTGTCATACACAGTTTTAGTTAGGCTAATCTTACCATTGCTTAAGTAATCTAGTCATCTCAGGTATTATTTTTTTAAAAATTAAATGACAAAACAAAATAATAGTATTCTATCATAACAGTAGATAAAATGTTAATAAAGTTTCTAACAACTTTCTGCCATAAGGTATATATCATGCACTTAAGTTTTTACCTTAAAAAAAACTTGAATCATTTTTATACTATCAAGCCAATGTCATCTTGGATTCACATATGCAGCAAAGTTTTTGCTTTGTAATTTTTATAGGTAATTTTATAAAGAAGAAACAATGATGTAAAAACTTACTATGGATGTTGTTGAACAGTAACCCTGCATAATTATTAAAATAAAAATAAATACGATGGGTAACCTCTCTGGTATTTATCTTGATATGACATGACACCTAATTTATAGACATTTACTTATAGCTTTTTGTTTCATATTCATTATTATGCAAACTTAAATAATTAATCTAAACAATGTAAGTATTGTTTATTCAGGGTAAGAGAATAAGGGACCAAATATTGCAAGTAATAAGAAATTAAAATTGAGTTTATCTAATCAATCAATCATAGATTACATACATTATTGTTAAGTCAATCTTAGTCATCAGGCCTGTGGATTTTTGACCACATTACCCAGCTTCATCAATTCTGTTTAATCTGCTTTTCCACTAGGGGATTTATCCCACTAGTAGATATTAGAGTTATTGATTGTATATATAATAACTATTCTTCAAAAAAGAAAATCTTAGCAAATATTTATTGATCTTCCATATTATGGTCTGCCAGATTGATGAGTGTTTCATCAGGGATTATCCCCAACAATAAACAAGCAATTAAGGCATTAATTTTATTATCAATAACTTAATTACTTTTAGGGGTCAATCAGGCTAAGCTGCCAATCAACTAAGGATTTATAAGTTGCTAGCAAGTAATGTCATATGTGATAGAGCAACTTTAAAGTTAACCTTTTCTGGATTGTAATCTACTGTTTATGGGTAAGAATCCTATAACCTAATCAGGATATTGAATAAGGGTAATTCAATAGGAGTTGAGAAAAGATGTTAGGACACATTTTTCATTTCAACTCATAAGAGGTTGTGGTCAATTATCCAGAGAACATGATTAATTTAATGAGGAAGATTATCATATCGTGTGATCCTAGAGGGTTAATTCATCAGTGACAGCTGCCATTTGTAATTGGAGTACCAACCAAAGATTTGTGCACCAAAATCCTTACAAATTCTCCTTGGTTTTTTATAATAAAGCAGATAAAGATGAATCAGAAAACTTAATTTTTTTATAACTAGACTATTTTTTTCTCTTATGATTAGAGTTGGAAAAACAATAAGATCTTTTGTCTATATTATTGATATCTCCATGGACTCTTTATGTTGAAAAGGAAGAAGAACCTCAAAGTCTTATACTGGGTTAAGTTTGACCAGATAAAATAGGGAAGTAGGCACTATATTTCCAGAATACCATCAAGAATAGGACAAGCACTAGGCTTGCGTTGGACTTAGTAACTATATTGCCTGGGATAAGCTTATATAGAGTAGTAGTCTTCATATTACTACTGCCTATTATAATCTATTATCAACAAGTTAAACAACGCTGTAGGACTTCAAAGTTCTCTTTGAAGGTCAAAGCTTTTAAAGGCTGTATAATTAAGAGTTGAACGTGGGTCCAGTAGAACCTTTTAAAGATTAGGTTCCCTAAGGCAATCTCAACGGAAATTTGTCATTGATGCTACTCTGTTTGCTTCAAAATGGCAAGGTCTTCTGTATAAAACAGTCAAAGTAATCACTAGTAAAAACAAATAGGCGAATATGAAGGTATATTTATTCAAAATTTGGAGATATTTATAGGCTGCCGAGATATTTGGGCTTGCCTAAGGGGAACTTGGTGTGATAATTGAAAAAAGTAGTGTAAGGTTACCTCTTTAATGATGTGACAGGTGGCATAAGTTTCCTTTGAATCTAAATTTCTTTTGCCAGGGCAGCTGATTCTGAGGACCTCCAAATGGCAAGATCTTCATCAGATGACCTGATGCCTTTGTTAGTAGAATTAGCGGGTCCTTTTGGAAGTTGAGTTTCCTTTTGCCCATTTAGAATATCATTGTTCAAGTCAGTTTCAATGCTCATTGAATTGGTGGAGCTTCTACGACCAAGTTGCAATTTGGTTCAGGTTTGAATTCCACTCTGGCCTGTTTGATTCTCATGATTTCTGACAATTCCATCTCAAGATCTTGCTGAGGAGAGACATCACTTTGGAGGAGTCTATAATGTACTTGATATACAACTGCACCTGACTTCACAGAGGCAATTGAATATTCAGAACCCTGATGGTAGATCACCCAGTAAGGATTGACCACAGAGTATTGAGTTTATGTATTTGTCCCCAGGCCCAATGATGGTAAAATAGAACAAGGTCCCCCAATTGGAATTCAGATAGTCTCAGCCACTTAGCATTCCGTTGATCAGCTTCCCTTTGTTGAATTGTACCCATGGACCTAGTGGCTAAAGCTTGTAACTTAAATGATTTTAGCCAATCTACACATGGATAAGTCAGTGGTTTCTGGGGGTGGAAGTTTTGAGCAGAAGCTTAATACTAGAGGGCAAGTTTGTTTTTGATCATAAAGGGCTTGGAAAGGTGACATTTGAATGGTTCAATGATAGCTAACGTGATATACTTATGATGCTGCTGGTAAGTATTTGTTCCATCTTGAAGGATCAGAGGAAACAATCTTGCAAAGGATGGCAACTAAGGAACTGTTTGATCGTTCTACTGCTCCATTGATAGTCAGATGATAAGGTGTTGTGAAAGAATGATAAGTGCCAATTAAGGAGCTAAGATTGGCAACCAAACTGGAAATAAAATTGGTACCATTGTCAGATAGCAGCACCTTGAGGATGCCGTGGTGACTGAAGACCTGCTCAGCAAGAAGGAGGTGGTCATTTTAGAAGTTGGGGAGGCAACTGAGATAGCCTCAACTTATTTTGTAAAGTGATCAACTGCAAGAATGATAAAATGGTGACAGTACATTGTTGTAGGCAGGGGTCTAATAGCGTCTATGCTAACCATAGCAAATGGGGCTGTGGGGCCCATGACATGATGTTGGTAAGGAGAATTGGGAGGCTTCTGATTTGCACAAGTGAGACAATCATCAACAACATCCTGGACTGTCTCAATCATTCCTTACCAGTAACAACAGCCCCTCAGTTATTGATGGGTTTTTTCATTACTCAGTGCCCCATGGTAACATGAGCCTCCAGAGCGGATTTTGTACAAGAAAAGGGTTAAACATATGGTAGCCAAGAAGTCCCAACTTACTTATATAACAATCCATCTTTGACTCAAGTCTGAGCATCCATATGCTTTAAGTTCTGTTGCTTTTTCAACAGCTCATGGCTCCACTCTTCCAGTATGCAATGAGCTCATAGATCTGGTCCTCTCCAGAAAGCGTAAAGATCCAGGATAGGTAGTTGGGACAACCCATCGGTATTTTTAATTTATCATCCCTTTGCAGTGTACTATTGAGAAGTCATAAGTCTGGAGCTTAAGGGCCCATCAGGCCAATCGTCCATTCATAACTTTAATCTGTTGTAACCACCGTACAAAGGCATAGTCTGTTACTACAGTGAAATGATTTTTAAACAGAAAAGGGCGGAAATGTTTGTTGGCCAATAACATGGTCAGACACTCACGTTCAGTTACACTGTGATTGCATTCCGCTCAGGTCAATGTCTTACTAAAGTAAGCTGTGGGATGATCATATTGGCTTGCATCCAGTTGATCAGAATGGCCCCTACAGCCATATCGCCATTGCCAATGAATAGAATGAAGGGTTTATCACACTAAGGATTGTACAGAATAGGGCTATAGTCAGGACTTTTCTTAAGGCATCAAAGTACTGCTGCTGGGAATCCTCCCATTGAGAAAAAACTTCTTTAGGGAGGAGATAGATTAGTGGCTCGTTGCTTAGCAAAGTGTGTAATAAATTGTCAGTAGTATCCAACTGTGCCAAGAAAGACCTGAATGTCACGCAAACTGCTGGGTCAAGTCATTTTCTTGATAGCAGTCACCTTGTCAGGCAAGGGCGAAATTCCTTTGCAGGTGACCTTATGACCAAAGAATCTCATCTCAGTCTGAAAGAAATAACATTTAGTGGGCTTTAACTTCAATGTAGAAGAGCGTAGCTATCTGAATACTTCCTTCAAGTGGGCCAAATGCTGTTCAAACATGATTCAAAACACAGTTACATCATCCAGATATATCAGCACACATGAGATCCTTAGATCATCCAACAGGCAGTCCATGGCCTGCTGGAAAGTGGGTGGGGCGTTTCACAGCCACTGAGGTATGCGAATAGATTCTTCAAGCACTCACTTGCTTTGTGCGTACACTTCTCTTGGTCATCTGGTGCAAGCTCTATTTGCCAGTACCCTCTGGCAAGGTCCATTGTGGAGAAAAATTGTGACATGGCTAAGAGGCGTAAGGAGTTGTCAATTCTAGGTAGCGGGTAGCTATCCTTCCAGGTGATGGCATTCAGACGTTGGTAGTCCATCACTACATGATGCCTTCCATCCTTCTTCTGCACAAGCAACAACGGTGAGGCCCAGGGTATCTGGGATGGTTTTAGCAACCCAGCGTTTAATAGTTGTTTCAATTTTTTAGCAACATGGGCTTTGTCAACTTTAGACTTCTGATAGGGACAAGTGCAATTTTGAGGGGCATCGCCAGTCAGCACTTGATGTTGCACCCCCTTCATCATCTCAAAATCCTCTGGCTCAGTAGAGAATATATTGGTATATCCTTCAAGTAGGGTGTCAACATGTTGCTGTTTGCAAGTAAGCGTGTCAACAATTTCCACCTCAACTTAGTTATTGTAATATTTTCATCCATTTCTAATTCTCTCAGGTATCCACATCCTCGGACTGACTCAATCTAGTTAAAAACCAATATCTATACATTTGCAATGGGTCAGTTCCGAGTTATCTACATTGGTTGATCAGTAAATTTGGGCATTAAGACAGTCAAAAGACCCTGGTAAGCGGGAAACAGAACTCCAGGACAGTTAATTGATTCGCAAATGGCTGTATTATTCTCTCCTTGAATCTCCCACAAGTGTTATGGCGGTATGGTAACTTGGAGACTAGAATCCACTAGTATCTACATATTAGAGGTATGACTACATGTCCAAGTGCATGTACAGGCATTCCTTTCATAGCCTCTGCACGGAAAGGTGACAACTTGGTCTTTGGTTCAATAACCCGATTTTCTAGCTGTTTGATGTGTCTGGGTATTTAAGTAAGTAACATCAGGGTTTCCTCTTCCCTTTCTCCTTATAAACGACCTTCACAACCAAAGGAGCGTGATACCCTAAAATAGAAAAGTGCAAATTCTTGTGACTTATTAAAGTATCAAATTTAACTAGGAACTGGGTGCTAATAAGAAATTCATAACCAACATTTTCCAACACAATGGCAGGATCTGTAACAACCAGAGAGCCAAATTGAAGAGACAAGGAGGAGTAGGCTCCCAGAGAGCGGGTACAAAGAGGTCCCACCATTCCATAGCCAAGGGAGTGATTCAGATCTAGTTTAACTTTTATCCGTTTAACCAACTAAGAGGAAATGACGTTGATAGGGGATCCAGTGTTGATAAAGTCCAAGACCTTCACCTTGTGGATAATGACCTCTACTCAGATGACTTCAGTACAAAAGTGGGGGGCTGAGTAAAGAAGTTTCCAGGAGGGAGCGATCCAGAAAAGGCAGTGTAAGAGAAAAATAGTCTTTATTTGGAATCATGGAATCTGGGACATTCAATTCGTCATGTTTCTCAAGACATAGCACTTGCGCGTGGAGTGAGAGAAGGTTGAGGCATTGCGTCATCTGCAGAGGGCGCCTTGCGCCCTAAGCTAGCTCCTCTTTTAACAAAATCATCAGCTTGCTTATTACAACATGAACTTTTTTGGTGGACAAAGATTATGCAATATGAGCATGTGTTGTGATGCAGTCTTGATCTCTAAAAGAGGCTGATGGCATGGATATTGGGTCAATTTCCCTTATTTGGAGCTTTTTGTACTTTGAGCTTGTAAAATCCATTATTGACTCCTTAATTTCAAGAAAGGATTTAAACATCTTTTTAGCATTCTAGAAATAGAGTGGTAGGTTGGTACTATGTTGGAAAGTAAAAACAGCTGAGATGGCATCATCCAAGGTAACCTGGTCACAGGAAGCTAACGCCTGTGCTTTGTGATAGAAGCGTTCTACAAATTCAATATGGGATTCTCCACGTCTCAGGCGGATACACATGAAAGCCTATTTATGGTTAGAGAGGGTCAAGTTGCTGCCAAATTCATTGATAAAGGTCTCCTTAATGGCTGCTCAAGTGGTGCATTTTTTGAAATAAGGCATCATAATTTCTTGTGCCTTGCCATCAAAACAGGTTTGTATATGCTGGCACTTTTATCCGTCTGTAGCTGGCTCCAATGCACCTCCATATACAAAGAGATATGACCGGATTGTCTTGGCCACAGGTACATACTACTCCTTAAAAGTAGGTGTCAGGATTCAAGATGAAAAAAATCGAAGTCCCTAATTTCTGACTTGAGCTACAGTATATTGACTCTCATGCCTATTCAAAGGGAGCCTTATATTAATGACACTGATCCCAAACTAAGTTAGGAATCCACATGCGTTCGAGGATCAATGGAGATGACTTCAGGAGTCTCATACCCACTTCCTGAATCACATGAGGTGGAGTTTCCATCGCTCTGGTCATGGGGGCAACAAAGTACAATGAGGGTGCCACACAGGAAATTAAATTAGAAGTCCATGAAAGATCCTTAATGGATGGGGCCACAAAGATCCTTGAGGCACTGTGTCCCTACGCACCCTATACATATTGACACATTTTAATCTAATAAAGTATTCAGTACTCAGTCCATTTTTTCATTTTTTTACCTCCTCTGGCACAATCGGCCCAACAATTAGTTTATAAACTTAAATTTTATTAAGTTCTGAGGTTTAAATCCTGGTTTGACCATTTTTTTTTGCAAATTTTCAGCTTTGAGCCCACTTTCAGATCTCATAAACAGTTTAAATAACTGTAACACTAACAAAACGTGGTGCTCACTACAGGAGGCTCCAAGTTGTACTAAGTGAAAAGTCTATCACAAATAATGGAGAATACTAGCATTCCTGAAGATTAATCTTCTAATCAGTTAAGAAGTATCTCTCAATGGATTAGTACCTAGCGGTATGAAGTACCACCCTCACAATCTGAGAGGTTAGAATTCCAGGCCACATTCCAGTTCTTCCTGTCCTCTGTTGATGGAAGTTAGTACCAACTTCAGTATGAGAACCTTAACAATGTTGTCCAACAATTAATAAATGGCATCTACTCCTTGGGTGCCCACTCTAGCTGCTCACGCGCCTCTTCCATTCCCTCTACCATGCGGGACCTCTATGCCTCATCCCAGCTTCCAGCAGGAGAACTTATATGGGTCCCAAACGCTACCTTCACAACTTTTTGCACTAAGCTACCCATCACCTACTCCAACTAGTTGGGTGCACCAACACAAAGTCTTCTGAAAACTGGGGCTCACCCAGGCCTTACACTTCCACATTATCAATTTCTACAATGTAGCCTTCTCCTTTGTCCATAACAACTGGTAGTACATTATTAGTAACAGACAATTGATCAAAAAGGCCTGAGATCAAATTGTGGTGTTAGATAATAGGGATCTCTGGCTATCTTGAGGACCAGCTGCGTCAGAACGTCCAACTTCTTGAGGCAAATTGGAATCAGCGCCTCCTCCATATCAAGGATCTGGTACAGACTCCTGCACAACACTATAAGGAGCTAGCCTCTCATGACTACCCCTCCAGGAGTGAAGGTCCTGAAGAGCCTAGGGGGCCCAAAGGCCCCAAAGGGCGTGAGGGACCTGAAGGACCAGAGGGTCCCCGTGGACCTCAAGTGCCCTCAGGTCTCGCAGCACCCACTCTTGATGGCCCTGAAGACCCATGGCAAAAGAATGCGATAACAGCCTTGGCTGCCTTATGCAATAAAATTTAGAATGTAGCTCACAGGTGCAAACTCCAAGTAGATGAAGTCCCCCTTGACCCCTAGGGTCTCCATTGAGGCACTATCAGATGACATGGACAACTTCAATGCCTTCACCAAGCTTACCAATAGTCACATCAATCAGCTCTAACAAACTTGTTGAGGGTTTAAAACCCGTTTGACCACCCTCAAGAGCCAGATTCACCTTCAGGGTGCTGACATTTAATCCCTAAAAGAGCAGGTTGCAGGTAAACCTCCCATTTCCTCAATCAATTAAAACTGGGATGATATCCAAGAGGATCTTGAGGGCCTACAATGAGGGCTAGACCAGCAGGACCCCACAACTATACAGAGACTGAAATCTCTGAGCCAGTACTCATCCCTGGTGTTAACACCCTCTCCACTCCTCTTGTAACTAACTTTAAACCTAGTTTAAAGAAAGGTTCACTCACGGCCAGGAAAGCATTGCCTCCTTCCTGTAAACATATAAGAGTTCCATGGAGGAGGCCACCAACCAGCAAAAGGTAAAGCATATCCACTCCTGCCTCAATAGCACTGCCTGGGAGATCATGACCCCCCATCTGAAGGAGTGAAACACTTGGGAAAAGGTTTATACAGCCTTAATCCAAGATTTTGGCAGCAATCAAACCATGACCAACCAAAAATAAGCGTTCATGGGTATCCACCTGAATTAAAGAGTAAGTCCCATGGAGTTTGCCAGCCATTTTTATGCCCAAGCACAACCTTAGCCACTCCAATTGTATCACCCTGGATGATTCTATTACCGCTGTTATCTCTTCATTGGGATCCTACCCTAAGGTTTAAATTCATATGATTGGGCAGAAGATTGGTTTACTTGTATCTGGGAAATCATGAAAGTACATAACGAGATTCCTGTTTCGACTCTACACTTTAAAGGCTACATCTTCAGGCCTCTAACCATCCTTGAGTCCATGTGGCCAAAAACCAGAAGAACCTTGACCTTGATGCACCTACTGTAACGGTTTCAGACACCGTGCCAAGACCTGCTGGAAACGACTTTCCAAGGAGGCGGGAAAAGGGCCATCAGCATGAAGGACGAGGAGCTCCATGCTGACATCCCTACCCCGCCTCAAGAATCCTCCATAACCTTGAAAAAACATGGAGCTATTGCTACCTGGAGAAGAAGTTTTTAGTATCTATTGATAATAAAGGAATTGATACTGATTACTCTTCTTCAGATAACTCTCCCATGTTTCTCATGCTACCACACCAGTTCGGAAGTTTGGTTACCCTTGTCACAGTTTAAGTTCATAAAATCCCATTTCTTGCCATAGTTGACAGTGGCTCTCCAGTGAACATCATATCATCGAAGTTGATGAAGCGCGTCAAGATTTCTCCAGATTTACCATACTATATGGAGTATGGCACGGCTGGCCCACAATGCACCTGATCTATAGGGACCTTTTCCTCTCTACCTGTATGGTTTGGAAAACTTGCTGTAAACACCCCTGCTTCCATACTAGATAACCTTATCTATAACCTACTTTTTGGGACTCAGTTTCTTTGAGAATATTCAGCAGTACTCCATTATGATGGCAGCTTTCTATCCTAACTAGAGCATCAGGTCTTTTTAATCTTCAATACCTCTCATGACTCTAAGACGGAGGTCAAAGCCCAAGCCTATTTACTGTAGAGTAAAGGCCAAATCAATCGGCTCAAATATCACATAAGGGGCTCTTGAGTCCGATTGCCCCATCCTGCTGTTGATGGACAAGAAGGCATGCCGATTTACTTACCTAGGGCGACTTCAATACCTCCAAAGTCCCAAGTCATTGCTGACACTGGATCCATGATAACATCCCCTCTGGATTACTGAAAATCTGAGGCCTAGACAAACCGTTCACAAAGGAGGTGTTAACTTTCCCAGGAATCCTAGATCCAGCTTATGCCTAAACTATATCAGTGTTGCTGGCTAACCTTACTGACAAACCCAAAATAGTAGGTCCAACCAGTCCTGCTGCCTATGTCCACCTTCTACCAGTGGAGGCTTTTGCTGATGCCCAAAGTTTTGGGGACTAAAGGGACTTTAGCTTGGAAACGCTCTATTGTTCAGCCTGGTCAACACCAGTATTGGAAAGGACATCTCAGATGACCAACGGCGCAAGGTCAAGAGTTGTTGGAGGAGTATTTGGATCTATTTGTAGCCTTTACCTACAACTTTGGTATATTGAACGGAGTCCTACATCATGTGGAAATTAGGGGACGCTCTCCCCTTTAAGTTTCAAATTTACCAAAAGAGCAAGGTCAAAGAGGCCAGTTGATGGTGGAACTTAGACAATTACTCGACGCTGGACTCCTAGTACCATCATGAAGCCCTTGGGCCTCTCCTCTTCTGCTGGTTTGGAAGAAGAACGGCAGCCACTGGGTGGTGATAGTATACTGGCGACTCAACTCCATCACCAAGAATCACAATTATCCTCTGCCCCAAATTGATGATTCCCTCCATCTGCTTACTGGATCACAGTACTTTCCTACCATGAACCTTACCAGCGAATATTGGCAGTTTGAGCTCGCCCCTGAAGATTGAACCAAGTGCATGCTCATATCCAACAAAGGGCTATTCAAGCCCACAAGGATGCCACACAGGCATCTGTAACACGCTGGACACTTTTTAAAGTTCATGGATGGGATCCTTGGGGACCTGAAGCTATCCTGTGTCCTCGTCTACCTAGATAACATTACTGTTTTCTTATGAACTTTAATGGAAACATCGAGCATCTCAGTGAAGTCTACAATCAGCTCCAAAAGGCTTCTATAAAGCTTAAACTTCGAAGTGCTCCTTCTTCCATTCAGAACTGAAGTTTCTGGGGCACAAAGTTTCAAAGGATTGCACCCACCAATACTGGGCAAAACCAACTCCATTGAGAGAATGTCACTCCCCCAAAGCTTAAAAGATATTTAGATGTTCCTAGGCATGGTGGGCTATTATCATCAGCTTTCCCCCATTTTGCTAACCTACCCGAGCCATTATTCTACCTCCTGCAGAAGAATGTGCCGTTTGAATAGCGGCATGAACAGTAAAAAGCTTTAATGCTTTGAGGATTGCTCTATGGACTAAACCCATTCTAGTTCACCCACATTTTAACCACCTTTCTTGTTGTTTATGGATGTAAGTGATGTTGCCATTGGGGCTATCCTAGCCCAACATGATGAAAATTAGGGTAACCATCCTGTGACCTATTTTAGTAAGACACTGAGTAAAGCTGAACGGAACTACAGCGTTACCAAGAGGGAAAGCCTGGCTGTCTTTCTAGCCATCAAACATTTTCAGCCTTATATCTATGGTACTCATTTTACCATTGTTACAGACCACTCCTCGCTCCAGTGGCTTCAGCAAATGAAGGCCCATATGGCCATTTAGCCAGGTGGTCTTTACGACTACAGAGCTATGATTTCACCATTGTCTATTGCGCAGGCATGATTCACCAAAACGCCGACGTCCTCTCTAGGATGCTGGTGTTAGCTGCTTTGACCCCCAAAGAGGACCGACTGTATGATCTGATAGGTCGCCCTGAGAAAAAAGAAAAAACTCCTGAGGTTCAAGCTGAACTCTGAAGGATGACTTGAGACACCTAAATTAAGGACAGGCTGCTCTAGAAGATGGTCAATAAGAAGTGGCTCCCTTATGTCCGCCCTTCTTCCAGAACTGATGTTATTCTAGAGGGCCATTCTACTGTAGACATGAGGCTGTTAAGAAGACTCACGAATGGATGAAGTCACAATGTTACTGGGACCAAATGGTAAAAACCATCCAAGAGGTCTTAGAGGCATGTATGACTTGCTAATCTTAAGACTGAGCCAATACTTGATTTCAACACTCAGTCATCTCCCAAATGGGGCCTTTAATGCCATTAGCATTGATGTAGTGGGCCTTCTTCCCACTGAATTGAATAGCCATAAGTATATTATCCTAGCCGTGGATCACTTAACCATGTGGGTTGAAGCATTTTGGTCCCAACTGCCACTTCCAAAGCCACAGCTCTCTTTGTTCGATCTGTTTTCACTCAGAATGGGTGCCCCAAACCTTACTTTTGGATAATGGGCTGAACTTCACCTCACAGGTAGTACAAGAACTTACCTCGCTATTCAGCACTACCCAGAGTTTAACTGCCCCTTACCACCCATCAACTAATGGGGCGATAGAACGCGCTAACAGAACTCTTATCTCCATTTCACATGTTATGGCCGCCTCAGATCCTGCTCAGTGGAACCACTACCTACCCAGAGCCTTGCTTGCCTATAGGATAAGCTACCACCAAATCATCAAGATGTCCCCATTTGAAGCCCTATATGGGCGTGCACCCTGACTATCAAGTAGCGTCCAGCCTTTACTTGAGGCCTCCACACCTGAGAACTCTGAATTAAAATGAGGGCCTTGGCTGATGAAATTGTCTAGCTTCAAGCCCTATCCACACAAGACATTGGCACCACTACAGGAAGAGAGACATACCGATTTAATCTTGACCAACCTACTTAACAACTTTTTTAATTAGGTGAACTTTCTCTCTTCTATCACAATTGATCTATAGGTCGACATAATAAGCTAGACGTTCTTTGGTCTGAACCTTATAAAGTTATTCATAAGGTGAAGTCAGAGTACTCCATTGCTAATGTTACCAGGAGACCGTGGTTAATAGGGTTCATGGCCAGTTCCTTTGGCCCTATACCCCCTCTGACAGGATCTTGAGGGGGCGTTGTTAGAATTGAGATAAAAACAAATTTGAAGTCCCTACTTCCTAATTGAGCTGCAGTGAATTAACTCTCAAGCTCATTCAAACAGAACCTTATCTTAATGACATAATCTTAAACTCAGTCAGGAACCCAAATGCATTCAAGGATCAATGGGGATGACTTCAGGAGTATCAACCCCTCTTCCTGAATCACATGAGATGGGGTTTCCACCTCTCCAGCCATGGGGGTGATAATGTACAATGAGGGTGCCACACAGGTGGTCAATACGGAAGGCCATGAAAAAACCTGAATGGATGGGGCCATGAAGTTCCTTGAGGCACCGTGTCCCTATGTACCCTATAAATATTAACACATTTTAATCTAATAAAGTAGTCATTACTCAGCCCATTCTTTCATTTTTTCGACCCCCTGTCATAATAAGCTCAGCGTTTAGCTCTTAACTTAAATTTTATGAAGTTCTGAGGTTCAATCCTGGCGCGACCATTTTTCTTGCAAATTTTTAGCTTTTAGTCAACATTTGGACCTTGCCAACAGTCTAAAGAACTGATACGCCGATAGTAGGAATAAAGTATCTGACAGGTTTGGAGAGGACATGAATGGCAGGAGAGAGTGAACGTTATGAGTCAGTGAGCTCAATGTTGCTTATAACATTGTGTGGGATAGACCTATCAAACTGATGGAAGATTCATCCATGTCATCCTGGATAGTGGCGTACCATTCACTGACATGCTTAAGGGGAACCTAAGAATTTATAAGTTGACATAGACTCTTGATCTCTTTGGACTGTTGGGTTAACTGCTCTGGGAGTGTATCATGTTTATCTTTGATTGTTTGGAGTTTTGTAATCATCCACTCCATGTGATGATTTGTTTGGTTTTGGGAAGTGACCATATTGGCGCAGGTACCCGTAATCTTCACATAATGGTTGTACAAGGCGGGGAAGGTCAAGTCAGCATCCAGGTTTTCCCCCTCAATAGTCATCTTGGCACCTCGGGCCATCAATAACAGCTGTTGCTCGAGTGCCTTAAGTCAGGCTCATGGTCTTCATTGAAGAAGGATCCAGCAGGTGAGGAGGCACCCAGAGGACCTGGGGACCTCCAGGACCAAGAGGCCCTTGTTCCCCTTCTCCACCACTGGATCCTGTTCCGCTGGGGTCCTCATGCTGCACTGTAGCTTCTGGAGTTAACATCATCATGAGTCATTCACTCAACTGCTTAATACGGCCAAACAAATTGATGAGTTGAGATTTAGTTGTTTGGCAATCTTTGGTAATTTGGTCAAGGAGGGTCGATAGAGAACGTTCCACTCTTTGATCCATACCAGTGGTTAATTGGTCCATTCGTTGGGTAATTTATTCTGCAAGTATTGGATGACTCCAGTGTCAATTTGAGCAAGTTGGCACTGGATGTCGTTGATTTCCTGACTGTTACTCATAATGGCTTCCCAATTATCTTGGCCAAAATTAGAGGCAGCGTCGTATAACTCAAGGAGCTGGGAGTGAATATGGTGGGTCAATTCTAGCTGGCGCTGCATCTCCATGTGGTGGATTGCGAGTAACTGCATGTGTTGGTGTATGGCAGGACTTACAATGTTGAAGGTATGAATACATGCGAGCCACTCCTATGCCACTGCTTGAAGGCTCTGTTGAGGAATAAAATAGGCACACTGAATAGTCTGGTTAGAGTTGATATGACTAGTTCTCCCACCAGGGTTAAAACTTTGCTTAGAGGCTATCAAACTGTTTGGGTGACATTGGGAGTCTGAAATTGGTAGATGGATTCATTGATGACCATGATAGTTAAGGTTATGGTTGCATGAAACTCAAGTTCTTGCAGTTGAGGTAGTGTTACAGTCTGATTGTTGATAGCGACCCATTAGGTTAAACTCATATTCTCCTCCATATTGGGAGGTCTGTATTCGCTGGAGTTGTTCATACTGAAGGTAAGTCTTCACCAGGAGCCTCATAAGGACATGAAAGAAAGCACCAGTTTGTAGGACTTCATCGTCCTCTCTAAAGGTCAGGGCCTTTGAAGGCTGTTCAATTATTAATTGAACGTGGATCTAGCAGAATCTCTTAGGGGTTAGGTTCCCTAAGGCAATCTCTCAACGGAAAGCCGTTGTTGAGGCTACACTGCCTCAAACAGGCAAGGTCTTCTGTATAAAACAGGCAAAATAAACACTAGTAAAAACAACTTGTTGAATTTAAAGGTAAGTTTATTAATAAAATTAAGGATATTTATAGGCTTCCAAGATATTCAGGTTTGCCTAAGGGGAACTGCGTGAAATTAAGAATGAGTAGGGTAAGGTGACCCCTTTGACGATGTGGCAGGTGATGTAGGTTTACTTTGAATCCTACTCTCTTTTGCCAGGGCGGCCATTCCAGAGACTTCTAAATGGCAAGATCTTCACTAGCTGACTTGATGCCTTTGCCAGTAGATTTTAAATGGTTGACTGGACCTAAATTGTTGGGTAATGTGATAGGCAAAAATTTAAATATTAGCTGATTCTAATTCATTATGTATCATATCAAAATTTTCAGTGATTATGGAACAACAATATCTTAAGTATACCCAAACATTGGATTTGTGGCCTAGCGATTCCACTTAATAATATTCAACTATGATAACATGGGCCTGAGGCTTTGTTGGTTAAGTTGGACTTAATAATAGTTGACTTGATGACTTGGGCACGTGGTCTTTGTTGTCTATGTCAAAATTATCTTTTAATGTCAATTGGATTTTTGATCTAATTAACTACTAATATTTGTATGATTCGCCTTTGTTGGTGCTGCCAATTGCTTAAAAGATCATCAGTTCAGCTATCTGCAGATGCGTCAGAAACGCTGTCTTGAGTTATTTGAGTTTGACACCAACCATGGGTTATGTGAGAAGCCCTCAAGTCAGAAGGATTGTAGACCCTCAGACGAACTTGTAAAGGTTTTCTCTGGCTAAGTGCCATTGAAAATGAGGCGTCATGGGTAAGATGTGGTTAACATCAAACCCTAAAAATTATCTCCAAATTGATGCCAATAAAATAGAATCAACTATTACCACAAGTTCATAGTTTAATCTATAAGCTTTTTGTATATAATACTCTACTTTGTATTAAGTTGAGAATTTACTTGAGATCAGAAGGATCAGGGCAGCGTGCCATTATCCAAGTAATGAAAGAAGAATATGCTTTAAAGTGTTATTATCAAGGAGTTATATCTTAACTATTGTCGCTATCTAGTCTATTGTCACCATACAATAGACACAAAACTCCACCTTACCACAGAAGAACCAGCCATCTGAATAGGCCAAAAACTTCAACAGTAGAATTGGCTGGTCCTTTCAGAAGTTGAGTTTCCTTTCGCCCATTTAGGATTTCATTGTTTGAGTCATTTTCAATGCTCATTAGTTTGGTGGAGCTTCTACAAGTAAGTTGCGCTATGGTTCAAGTTCAAATCCCGCTCAGGCCTGTTTAATCTTCTCATGATTCTTGACAACCACACATACAAAGAACCTGTGCTTTTGTACAAGGGAGCTGAAGCGAGTATTATCAAGAAAGAGGAAATGACTTCTGAAGACTTAACAATTGGTGCTCAATTGAGTCTTTAACAGTTCAAGTTTTAACATTTGGTGCTCACTACAGGGGGTAATTTTTAGCCAAATATAACAAGAAGATTGTAAAGAATATGTCTTATAAGGATAAACCTTGCAAACTTTGATCAGGCTTAGAAAATATCAACAAGAATGCGAGCAACTCAGCATCACAGGACGACTTCACTGCATTAGAAGAACAGGTGATGAAAGCTGATGAAGAGGTCAAACAAGTGGGAAAATTCAACAATGACCTCTATGGATAAATCAAATTTCTAGAAGCGCAAGTAGGGTGAACTAATTAAATTGATATTGCTTCAGAAGACTGAGAGAGAGTTTATGAGAAAGCATATGCTGGCTTACTGAAGAGATAGTGCTGCAATTGAAGCGTATAGAAGAACTGGAGGACTATAAATATGATTGTGCACAAATGCAGGCGGAAGAAGCAAACAAAAAACGCATGAAACTTCAGCCCTTCAAAATAGCCCATCCAGAAATATGCCTAGGTCATTTGGAGCAATTTTGGAAATGTCCCCCAAAGTACTCCCATGGTCAATATAGTTCTCAGATAGGATTTTCCTGCTAATGGAGCCATGGATGTATTTTGAAGCACACCAAAAATTACCCGCAATCCATCAGGATAATGCCACTACATTTTTACAATTTTTATAGATCACGATGTTTAGTTTCAGTGACTGAAAAAGGCAGTGAATGTCATAACAGCCTGAACACCAATGTCAGAATATGGTGTTAACTTATCTAAACAGGGACAATTAGTCTTATCAGGAGGTCAAGGAAGCCATCATGCTAGAATTTAGAAGCCCTACGCGGATGTTTAACTGAAAACAAGAATTTATGGTGATTCAATTTCGAAAAGACAAGACCCTAGTAGATTTTGTATGCTGATTCTACCAGGAAGCAAAGATCCTGACCAGTGAAAAAGTGCTAACATAATAAGACAACTGAATCATGATGCAAGCAGCGTTACAGCCCTAATGTAATTTGCAACAAAAAAATGGCTTCCGCATTAGTAATGCAAATGTACACACCTCAAATGGTGGATCATCTGAAGATGTTGGGAGCAACTTTTGAAGCCCCAAACTGCGCATTCAAAGTGATCCATACTCACGCTCAAAATAACTTAAAATTCAGTTAAATAAATATGGAGAAACCCAATTGAGTCATGTCAAGGAGACAGGACCAAAGTACAAAAACAAGTGAAAAAGTAGCAAATATACTGCCACCAGTGTGGTAAACATGGACATGTAGCTGCTCAAGGTTGGAGTAAGAAACCCAAGGAGTAATTTACCCTAGTCCAAGTGAAGAATAAGGAAATCAATCAGGAGTTGGAAAAAGGTTATTCAGTCTAGAGATGGAACAATCTGGAACTTCAGCTAAACCTGTTCCTCCTGATATTATGAATGTTGATATAGATATTTCCAATATCTTTGTAGATTATGAAACAACATTCCTATCTTATCAGGTTGTTAATATGAACGATAATGTCATTACTCAAGCCAAAACAAAGGGACTCAACCCTGAAATTGTAAAGAAAGTGGCTTGCCATATGCTTTTCAGCAGAGAACAAGATTAAATCTACTGAGAACCAGAAGGATTTACACAAGGCGAGTTTAAATGAGGCAAAAATATCCATTTCAAGTAGTGCAATCAAGGAATTTTCCCTGATCTATCCGCACAACTAATTCATCCTCTTGATTAGCCAAATAACTATGAGATTCACTCAGTAAATAAATATTACAGTATTCTGTGTGTAACTATGAGAAATCATAGTTAACTGAGTGAGCGTAAGGGCAATCATCAACAGTGGAGTGCCCATAGACATTTTTTTGACCAAGTTGGTGAAACATTTGAAGATTTTGCCAGACCTAGAACTCTGGAAGGAATACAGAATGGCTTTACAAGATATGACAATATTTTATAGCCTACAGAGCGGTGCCACTCCATTTAAGTTCACTTGTAGTATCAGCTCTCACCATCATGGTAACAAACCAGAATCATGATATCCTTATTGGGATGGAGTTCCTGAGAAAATATGGAGTGAAATGTAATTATGAAAAATACCCAGAACATTTTGGGGTAGACCTTGCCTTAACATATCAGTGGGAAGGAGATCCGTTGCTGACTAAAAAGAACTTTTTTAAACTTGCTTTACAATGATGGCATCGTTCCCATCCAATAGAAGTTAGTTGGGTGACAATAGAAAGAAATGCCAATAGAGATCCTGGAAAATTTTGGGATACCCTAGAGAATAAAAATGACAAATATGATACTGACTGGGATGAAAATAAACATAAACAAATTCTTGACGCTCAAAATCCTAGAACAACTATATGGAGAAGTTGTCAACCCATGGAAAAAATCAAGAATCAAACTATGGGTAGTATAGGGGTGATTATGCCAGAACACGGAAAATAAATTCGCTTCTGTCTAATTTGGTAAAGAAACTGATGAATATAGTGAAAAGTAAAATTATCCCATTTCTATATCTAATCCTGATGGCAGAGATTAGCAAAGTCCATGGTTTTGGAACACTAAACCAAAATTGGATTGCTGGTGGAAACTGCCAAAAAAGTCAATGTTTTAGTAGATTGATAGCAGCTGGCTTATTTATATGAACAGCAGCAACAAGAATGGTCCAACTATTTGTGAGGTATTTAGAGATAATTGTTCACAATGACCATGACTTGGGATATGTGAAGAATTTGATCCACAAGGTTGACACTGGGGATTAGTTAGCTGATAAGGATGATACCGTTTGAAGGTCTAGAGCTGCTGAATCTGTAGTCATCAAAGAAATCAGCAAGCTAGTTGAGCATGGGATCCTCGTTCTGTCATCAAGTCCATGGGCAATTCTGACCCTCAGTGTAAAAGAAGGACATATCAGATTGAATAGTGATCAATTATTGCCAATTGAACAAAAACACTAAGAAGGAATCTTACCCATTGCTGAGGATTAACGACGAACTCAATTGCCTAAAGAATGACAAGTACATTTTGGTGATAAACTTAATTTTTTACATATTGGTAATTCGATTTGCCAAAGGAGGACCAACAAAAATGTGCAATCATTACCTTATAGGGACTTTATCAGCCTACTTAAATGCCCAAGGGATTGTGTAACGCACCAGCCACATTACAGAATGCAATGGGCTTTATCCTTAGTGATCTGAGGCTCTCTATGTCTTAGTATATCATGATAATATAAATTTATTCAGCAGGACCTTCACGGACTATTTGGAGCATTTATAAGTAATCAAGCGCCTGGTGATGGCAAATTTGAAAATAAAGCAAAAGAAATGACATTTCTAAAAGAAGGAGCTTGAGTACCTGGGGTTTGTCATCAACTCCAGCGGGCTGCAACCACAGCAGTAGAGGATTATGGCAATTGAATAGATGTTGATCCCAAAGAGCATTTGGGATACTTAAGTAACTATCGGGATGGTTGGCTACTATTGTTGATTTATTAACATTTTGCAAAAATCACAGAGCATTTATTAAATTTATTGAAAGATCTTAAAAAAGTATTCATGTGGGACAAAGAAGCCCAAGAGTCATTTGGTAAATTATGCTGATATCTAATGACCAATCCTGTCTTAAAGTACCAAATTTGATTAATAACTTCATCCAAACTGATGCTTCAGAGATGGCAATTGGTGCCAATTTGAGTCTAGTGGATTAAGATAGGGAAGAACATCCAGTGGCCTATGTGATTCAAACATTAACGCCGGTGGAGAGATATTATACTGTGACAGAGTGTGAATGCTCACAGAAATATATGAATGAAAGAAAATTCAAGTTACATTCATGGACACATTTTAAGGTGGTATACCTTGAATCTTTACGCTGGTTTCATAACCTGAAGGAACCAGAAGGGGGAGACTGGTCCAATGGGCTTAATTACAAGCTTACAATTTTGAGATAATACATTGGGCCAGAGCAGCGCATCATAACGCTGAAAGATTATCAAGATTGCTTGCATTTTAAGCTGTCTATAATAAAGCGGACAAGTTATTCCAAAGAATGATCAAAGGAAACATTAGGATAATCCCTGAATTATTCAGGGTGCACTAAGAAAAGTGATAGAAATCACCGAGATGAAAAATGGACAAAATATAAAAACAATTGGCAGAAAATGGGTTTTATTAAAAAAATGTCATAAAAAGTGGAAATAATCTGAGCTTCACATAAGTCTTCAGTCAAGGTAATCTTTGGAAAACCATGGACCATATTCGCCACTACTACTGATGGTAATCATTCAACTTTGATGTCACCAACTACCTGAAATGTTTTGTGGAATGCTAACTCTACAAGACCCATAAGATTATAACAGGTTACAGGCCAGTACACCCTGGATTTTTGTGGCACACTGTGCCAATAGACGTGATGGGACCACTGAGTATCAGTACAGGAGAAGCAAAATATTATAGTGGCAATATACCATCTTACTAGATGGGTCAAAATAAAAGCACTAAACAGAGTGGATGCTACAAGCACAACAAAATTCATTTTAGATCAAGTGGTATATTGGCATGGATTCCCTCAAATTCTGAGTGATGACGGAACCAGTTTTATTATCTATGTAATCCCAAAGCTTAATAAATTGATGGGGATCAGAGTGTAAGATCCGTTCCTTACAGGACAGAAACAAACAGGTTTTTAAAACGAGTTAATGTAATGCTAGCCTTAATGCAAAGAAAAAATGTTTGCAGGGAAAATTCCACTTGAGGAACTTACCTAAGTTTAGTTACCTTCGCCTACATTATAAATCATCATATGGTGGCAGGAAAATTCCGCTTGAATTACTATAAAGATGAAGGGCAGCTTTATCGCTGACTTTTTATTCTGCCATGAACCATTAGTGGGGATGAGTACCAATCAATACCTGAAACAACTGGACATCATAATGATTGAGCTGCAATTGCAGGCGTTCAATATCACCTTCATAAAAGGATTAAAGCTAAGTCAACGGATGATAAGAACTAACTAGTGATACAAGAGTATCATGTGGGGGATAGGGTAGCTTATTGTAACATCCATGACTTTGGACAAAGAAATAATCTGAATGCTTTGTGGTAGGTCCATTTGGTGTAATCACAAAGTTGATGAATGATGCCTACCTAATAAAGACCATTTCAGATGGTCATGTACTGACCCAGGTACATATGAGATATCTCAAGTATTGGACCTAGGATAGGAATAAGTGCAATGTTCCCAAAGGACCACTGAATCCAGAAAAAAAGGCTAATCTTTAATGTTTGTCAAGGCTCAGTAAGGGAGAGCTGAACCATAAGAGGTGTCTAAGTCTTAAGAATAGACATTTGAATCAGAAAGCTGGTTAAGAACAAGTATATTGACTGCTGAACTAGAGAAAGGAAATGAAAAGATGAAATTCTAAACCTACTCATAGGTTAAGTCCCATTGCAAAAAAGACTATAAAATAACATAAGGAAAAATACAAAAATTAATATAATATAAAAAATCATTAAGAAAAATATATAAAAATATAAAAATGCAAAATATAATTTAAAAATCGATTTTATTTGCTATCATCAAAGAATCTGGTGATGTCTACTTGTGTTATTGGTAGGACCAACTTGAGTGAAACTGAGTCCGCTGAAAAAGTCCCAAGGCGCTGAAAGAAGCAAGCAGATCGGTATAATCAGGACAGGTTGAAACTAGATTAATCGGAGTAGTCCCTTAGAAATTATGTTCAGCCTGGGGGAATACAAGGAATAAGGAATCGGAGAAGATGCTAAGAAGATCCTCAAATGACAATGTATCATATAACCCCAACCTGGGGGAAACAGGCTTTTAGATCTTCTAGTAGCAAAAACACCTAACTAGGCTGGCATGGCATGTGGCCATTGGAACCGCTCTCTTCAAAGGTGGCTGAAAGGAGGACACAGAATGGAATGAGCCAAGAATAAGGATTGCCCAAAATGAATGAAAAAGGAATGGAGATAGAATAAGAGAATTCCAAATTTAAACCATTCTGGCGGACTCAGTCACAATCAAAGCGGCGTATGCCCCCAGAAAATCTTCATCACTGGATAATCTGGTCAAGTGGTGGATGTGTTGGGACTTTTTCCCACCTTACCAACTTAATCAATTAAGATTCATCTACTTCTCCACTAGAGGATTCAGCCCGGTAGTGGAAGTGGGAGTTATTATTTATATATATACAATAACTATTTTTCAGATAAATAGTTTCAACAAATATTTATTGATCCACTGAATTATGATCTGCTGGATTAATGAGTGTTTTGTCAGGGACGATCCCTAAAATAAAAAAGTAATTATAGCTTTGATTTCATTCAATAACTTAATTGACTTGTAGAAGTTGAATGGTAGGTGCTTATTAACTAAGGGGTTTATGAGCTGCAGGCAAATACTACCGTCTGTGATAAAGCAACTTCTGGTTTGAACTTTTCTGGATTGCAACCTGATGATTATGGGTAAGAGTCCTATTACCTAAGAAGGTTGTTACCAAATAAGGGTAATTTAACAGGAGTTTAGTGAAGACGTTAGGACATGTAGTTCATCTCAACTCTGAAGAGTCACACTGAGAGTTGGCTAGAAAATCCTATTAAACCAATGAGTAAGATTGTTGTTTCATGTGACCCAGAGTTAATTCATCGTGATGGCCGCTGTTTCCAATTGGAGCGCTAACCAAAGAGTAAAGAACTAAATTTTATTAATTCCACTTGGGTTTTCATAGTAAAGCAGTTAGTAAAAAAGACTGTTTTTGCTCTTGTGACTAAAGCTGTGTGAAGGACAAGAAGATCCTTAGTCTACATTATTGCTATCTTTGCGGACTCTGCATGACGAGAAGGAAGAAGAATCACTGAACATAATCCTAGGTTAAGTTCTACAGAAGTGAAGGAAAGCACCTTTGAACTAAAAAAGGTTAAGTTTGACCAAAGAGGGAAGAAGTGCCTACAGATTTTCCAGAATAACATTCAAGATTAGGACAAGCACCAGGCTGACGTTAGACCTAATTACCATCTTGGCTATCAGATACTTAGCTAGAGTAGCTCTTCATACTATTACTACCCATTATAATTAATAATCAGTTATTTAAACAAAGCACATATAAGGAACATGTGCATCTGAAAAAGGGAGCAGAACCGAGCTATTTTTTAGAAAGAGAAAATGAATCCTGAAACTTTCAACAATTTGTGCTCAATTAAGTACCTATTAGCTATCAGATTTACCATCCTCAGACACAGAAGAAGTTCCCCTCTAAATGGTCATAATAGTTTCAACGCATGTTTGAAGCAATTAAAGAAATTGTTTGTGACAATCCCAGTTCTAAGGTATGCTGACCCATTCTTGACTTTTATAGTGGCACGTCATGCCTCTACAGCTACGGTGGGGGATGTTTTGCTCCAGGAGCAAGTTGGGGCGGAACATAATGTCAACTACTTCCCCTGCAAGTTCTCTTCCCGAGAAATCTTTGGCCATATACAACTAAGATTTTTTTATGGTGTTGTTATTATATCACCCACTGGCAGTATATTAAATAAGGAGAACATCATAAAGTAGTCTTCTGGAAGGACCACTGAACCTAATTTATTCAGGAAGCCACAGAAGTTGACACATTGTCAGGCCAGATGTTACGCAACTTATGCAACTTCAATTCAAGTATGATTTCGTGAAGGCTGCCCTGAACATTCTCCATGACCTATTAAGTCATAATCTCTCTTTGAACCCTACGGAGGAAGAATCCCAGGGATTAACCACGTTGATCCTTCAATACTAGACTCTGGCCATTTCTCCGCCCACAATTACTGGGGAAGATTAGGCTCTAAATTCGCCATTGATTTCTCAGGTTTTGTATAGAAAAATACCCTGCTTGAAGGGGCTGGAGTTGTTTGATTATCTGGTACTGCTAGTCCACAAAAAGACTCATTATTTGCTTCAAGAGGATGATCTTGTTCAGGAAAAGGTTTAGGTTTCTCTTCAGCTTTGAATAAACTAATCTCCATCCATAAGCCCCTCAGTGATGGGGCACCCAGGAAATAAGAAGTGCCTTGATTTGGTAAATACCATATTCAACTGGCTAGGTATCTCAAAGGATAACCCTTTAGATCACTAATTGCAAGATGTGCGCATGAATAAAGGCAGGTAGATTGGGTAGGAATGGTCTTCTCCATCCTCCTTCATCAATAAGAGGGACCGTGCTCCAAGGTGTCCACAACTTTATAGTTGAATTTCTTAGCTCCAATAAGTTCAATGCAATCATGGTGGTCGTAGACTGCTTTACTAAATTCTCCCTGTTCTTTCTTATATGTCTGATATAACTTTTTAAGAAAACTGCCAATTTTTTTGTTTAACATGTGTTATCCATGTCTAGATTTCTACAGGAGGTAGTAAGTGACTGGGGGACCCAGTTTATCACCTGGCTATGATGGAAAATCTCACCATCTTGAAGATCAGCCTCGGCATTTTAAGGCGGACCTCCCTTAGTCTGATGGACAGGATGAAAGGTTCAACTAGTTCCTCGATAAGCACCTTCAATGATATGCCTTAGCTGCACAGGAGACCTTGGCTGGTGACCTTCCCATGGCATTTTGCGTAAAATAACGCAACCCACGCATCAGCCAGGTTTTCCCCTATAAAGCCACCCTGAGGTATAACCCTTATTATTCATTGGTCCCTGCCTGCGAACAGAAGTCCCAACCACTGAGGAACATTTGCAGAATATATGGAGTACACAATATATGGTTCAAGAGCACCAGACCAAGGAAATTGGTGACAACAAGTGGTTCACAGATCACAAATACCTCCTTGCCCATAAATTAGAGTAGATTATTTAGTGATGATGGATATGCGGCACTTTCATTTGGAGGTTCCTTCCAAGAATTTCTCAAGCAAACTCTTTGTATCTCACTTGGTGGAGAAAAATTTTGGGACGGGGCCTTTCAGTTGATCCTTTCCGTTTGTTGGAAGCATCATCCCACCTTCCACGCTTTACATTTGTACCATTTTAAAGAGGAGCATGCCAGAACTAGTTGTGGTAGAAGGTACCAAAGAGTCTGAGGTGGAAGCCATTTTGGCTTCACAGAAACCACAAACGTTCAGTGCAGTACTTGGTCATCTGAAATGGATTCCCTTCCTATGAGAACAGCTGGGTAAATGCCAGCGAATGTTTCCATTGCCATGAGTTGATGGAGGCCTTCCACGTAGCACACCCTAAAGCCTTTCGTCCTCAGAAGGTTGCCACCCTCCTGGACATCAAATTACCAAAGGCGCATATGAACTTCTCTCTCAGGTTCCTGGTGGAGGTGCTCCCCCTGTTCTAAAATGGAGGGTACTGTAATCCTGGGGAGCACCCCTGCGTCTCAATAGGGAGGTGTATCCCTTAATAACCAATAAGGGGTCCAAGAAGGTTGCTCACACCTCATCCATTAGGTAACTTGACTCATGTGGTGGATGATAGGTGGGTGACAGCTTATCCTCTTAAGGGTTTTCGCCCCCTTTTCTTACCACTAAGGAGTTGATGAAGAAGATCAAGGGGCGTGTCAGGAGGAGGTGGTGGACAGAAGCCATTGCCAACAGGTCAAGTGCAGCCACACACCTTGCAAGAAGCCTTCCCCCTAGTTTGAGTCCCATTTATTATGGTAAGGTGATGATGAACAAGATTGATCTTTTAAATCAACCCCAGACTCAAAATCGCCTCTTCTACCTTCCCCCCTACCACCAGTGAAGGCGAGTCTGCCCTAACAGGTTCAGGTGAGCCAAATCCATTTGATTTGTTATGGGACCACCTGTAATTGCCCTAAGCCTTGGGTGCTCCCTTTCAGCAATCCATGAATTGTCATTGGCATGAAAGTTGAAATTTGCCACAAAAAATATCTTTAGAAAATTTGATACCAATCTAGATGGTTAGCCAGATCCAAATCAACAAAGGTTGCTACTAAGTGTCATTCCGCTGTTTCAAAAATGCAAAGATATTCATCATACATTAATGATTTTAAATTTTTCATCATACAATGAGAATATAAGGCAGAAGTCCCCAATAGGTACTTCTTTCACTCCATTTTTATTATCTCCCTTCCCATAGGTTTATTATATTTTTTGCTTTCTTCAATTTTAATTATAATAAACAATTCAAATAACAATTTCAGCTTTGTGGTCCAACTTTGATTACTTGGCAAGTTGTGGTACTGTCCCTATTCAATTCAATCAAACTATTTTGATGCTGTAACAGCAATATTATAGCTGTTGCTCTGGGTGGTGTGACGGACACCAACTTCTAATGGTTTCATGGCATTGTTTACTAATAAGGGCTATTATATGAGCTCCAAAAAGGAGATAGAACCATAAGTGAACGTTTGTATCTGTCAGCTACGCTGGCATCTTTGACAGAACAACCCTATAAACGAGTCTTAAATTGGATACACCCAGATAGGTTTTGTATCTAGGGAACATCAGCATTTAAGTGATAGCCTTTTTAAACTCTTAGTGTTCCTCACAACATCCATAGTTCCAAAACAATATTTCTAAAATAGAAATGATTTTTGATATCTTAAAATGTTCTTTTGAATTTTGAGGATTTTTATTAGAGAAAAACTTTTTTTAGAATACAAAGTAAAATATAAATTAACATCCACGGGTATAATTTATAAGATTGGTGGCTTGGTTGCTGCCATGAAATTTTTAGGTTCCAGGGGTAGTATGGTGAATTCAAAGGCCTCTAAAACTTTAAAACCTTCAGTAAACTCTTACAAACCCCAATTGATTTCTTAATGCGTCACACGAGTTTTATAACCTTCAATACTATTAAAACTTATTAAATCTCACTTTGCTCCCAATATGCTCAAATTTTGATGATTTTTTGAGGTTTCTGGCTTTTTTTTAACCTCTTAATTAAACTTGTGTAGATTCTAAGTGAATTTTCATGACATTTGATCTGGTTTCTTGAATCAAATTTATATTTATTCTTTCAGATTTTGACCTGCTCACTTTTTGAAATTTTCCGCCATTCAGAGCTTCATATTCTGTCAAAACCGCAATTTAAATACTTTGATCAACAGGTTTCCATTTATCTATGCCATAAGGATTTTAATTAAGGCCTTTATATCCATATAGGGGGATATGGAGGCAATGTGGCGATTTGTTAAAGACTTGATCATCACATCACCTCACTTCAAGATACAATCCTTGGGATTGGAAGTGGCGGTGGCAGTCTTGGCTCAGCCTTTCTGACGTTTGATTTAGATGTGGACGCCTTTGGTATGCTTTGACAGGTACATTTTTTGGCCTGCTGGTGAGACTGGGCGATTTTCATCCCAGGGTTTTGATCTTCTGAGCGTAAAACTAGATGAGCAATATTGGCTCCTGTCAGGTACTTCTTGGCAGGATAAGTGATACAGAGTACATTGGCTTGGCAGCTGGAATTCAAGCTGTAGAAACTTGTTCTCTTACCCAGGGGTTGTTGCGCGTTATGATTCTAAGATCAGGCGAATCAGGGTGTCCTTTGAGGTGAATAGATGGGTAACTCTCTCCCTTACTGGTAAGGGATGACAACCACAACCATAATTAGTGCAGAAGAATTGTTGTTAGGAGAAAGCAACAGACAAACGCTGTCATGTTTTCCCACACAAAATGAATCCTTGCCTACAGGAAAGGAGGAATATGTATGAACTTTGTATAATGTGAGACAAAAAGTCTTCTAGTGGTTGGTTGGCGTTGTTTACTAATAGGGCTATGATTTGAGCCCTCAAACAGAAGATAGTACATAAGTGAAATTGCTGATCTGTTGGCTACGCTGTTGTCTTAGATGGAACAATACTATCAAAGAATGCCAAAAGTGAATATACACAGACAGGTTACGTCCTTAGGGAGTGGCAGCATATAAGCAATGGCCTTTGTGAGCTCCTGAGTTCCTCACGACTTCCATAATGCCAGATTTGAAAATTGAAAAATAAATAATTTTTGAGAATTAAAATTTTCATTTGATATTTGGGCATTTTTTACATGGGATAATTATTTATTTAGAGTACTAAGTTAAAATTAATCAATTTCCACTGGGGGCTTATATAGGGATGGAACTTTGATTGCTGCCATCAACTTTGCGAGGTTCTGAGGTAATATGGTAGATAATGAGGCATCTGGAATTACTCAACAACTTTGATAAAACTCTATCAAAAGCTTAGTAAATTCCGAGGTGTTGATTAAGTTTTTCACACATTCAACCTTAATTAGTTTTGCCTTTAATTTACACCTGCTCAATTTTTGACACTTTTCCGCCATTTAAAGTTTCAGAATCTGTCATAACTGCCGCTTACATCCTTTATCCATAAGATTCTGATTATTTATGCCATAATGATTTTTAATTGAGGCCTTCATATCCCTATAGGAGGATATGATGACTATGTGTTGATTTAGTAAAGTCTTGATCATCACTGGTGGTAGTTCATCCAAAGTGGAATTAAATCTTATTTATATTAGCAAACTCCATGACAGTAGAGAGGCAATCATGAGGCACTTTTGTTTTTGCAGGGTTTGTATGTTGGCAATATCCTGGTTAAATAACTTTTATCTTACTGCCTCCCCAAGTTCAATCCCAGTAGTGAACTTTGGGTAGGGGACAATTATGACTGTGTTGGCATTGCGCACCAAAGCCCCAAACCAAAATAGCAAATAGCAAAGGTGGTCCATGGAGTTCCTGGCCTATCATACGCCGCGCATGGAGGTTTTCTGGGGTTTATCCTCCTTTCCCATTTTCTTCACTTCCCCTCATTGGTGCGGTATCATCCCCAGGTTAGCATACCTCAGATAAAATTTAAAATTTAAATAACTTTTATCTTAAATAATACAAAGTGACAAAGATTAAGTATTATTTTTAATAGAGAAAATTTTATGTGAACTTTTATTAGTTAGAAGTTTATGATATTTATTGGATAATTTGGTGTCTAGTGATGGATAAGGGCCCAGTTCTCATTGTTTAAGATCTTTACTCCTCATCCATTAAGGAGGTCAAACCACAGTCACCCCTTTGGAACAACTTTATAATTATGTTCTTCCCATTGTTTGGTTGCTTTTGGTTTGTAATTGGGAAATATGTTCACCATGTGACGATTCTCATAACCTATTCATTAGTCTTTGTCCATTTAAGGGAAGAGACTTATTAAGTGACAATCCATCCAATTCCTGAAGGATCAAATATTGAAAAGGATGGCCGAACAGTTTGTTAAACCAATCTTTAAAATTTTTACCATACTTTAGTATGAATGAAGACATCTACCCAATATCAAGTTATTGGTGGACATAGGGGTGCAAAATATTAGCGTGTATTCAATTAAACTACTATGCCTTGGAAAACAATGGTGATGGAATATTTGGAACCATCCCTATATAGCATGTGATAGGGCCCCAACTAGAAAGTGTCCAATTTGTAAGGTCTCCAACCAGGGCGATGATAAAAACAAGAGGTCTCCAATATTTAACGTGGGATGAGCTGGCCGTCTAGCATTTAATCGCATAGTCTCAATTGTATTTGTTGAGTGATCCCTTAAGTAGCAAGTATTGTGACCTGATTATTTCATCAACTAGCACCCTTATAGTTAGTTTGGCAGTCCTAAGAGAGGCGGAGAATAATAAGGAATGGTCTCTAATGGGAAGTTATGACCCTCTTCCATACATATCTTAGAATGGGGACATTTTTACTTGCTTAATAATGTATTGATTGATAAGACTTTAATCATGATGACAATTGATAATTATTGCATTGAGTATAAGGTAGCATTCTTATAAAAGAAGCTAAAGTACCTTTTCACACCCTACTGTACCTTAAGTAGAAGGGTTTTAAGAGCATTGAAGTTCTGAGTAGTAAAGAATAAGGAAGTTAGTCCTTGCCAACTTGGGATGTAAAGTTTAACCCATTGTTAAGAGCAAAACCCTTGGGCACCTGTGATAGATGAGAATGGAGCAAAACAGAAATAAGCTGTGGCCTTATCAGTAGTAGCAGGGATGAGATAGGCCTTAGCCCATTTGGTATGATGGTCAATAGCTGTAAGGAGAGTGTCTATAACTCTCCTGTTCCCAGTGGGGAGGTGCATGGGAGCACAGGGTCAACGCTAGGGAACTAGTCAATAGAATAAAATATTATTAAAGCCCAGCAGAGGGTGCTGGAGCAATAATAACTCAAGGAAAGGAGTGCAATTGTTGGAGTGAATAACCAAGCCAAACTGATGCGGTGCAGATAGTAAGAATATATAGTCATCCCAGGTTGGAGGGAAACAGGGCGGAACAACAGTGCACGAGGTGATAATATAATCAAATTTGTAAAGAAAGGAAAACTCAGCGCAAAACCTCCATGAAGAGGTCTGCGCACAGGATTTTCCAAGAGATCATAATTATGGAAAACGGTAAACTAAGTGAGAAATTTTGTTTATGAGGAAAAGTTGAACAACAAGAAAGATTGGTCTCAACATGAGAAATTTATGAAAATTTAGCAAACCAATCAATTTGAGGGAAGCAGGTCTAAGCTGAGGCACTAATAGGTGCACACTTCCATCGGGCAAAACGCTATATTGAGTAATTGATTGAATTTGGGTGATTGATTGTAAAAAATGCTGACCCAAGCTGGATAATGCAAAAACTGAATGGTTTCTAAAATGACGTTCACCCAGAAACCAAAGCGAACCATTTTCTACTGTAATAAAGCTAGTTCGTTTTTACGTCCCTACTCCCATACAGGGCCAAACTTTACTTTCTCTTATAGGACCAACTTGATCATATTTAGCCTTAACCTAGAGCTGGTCTATGGAGTGCTTGAGGTCAGGGAGGCCTGCTAACTTCACCTTCTTGGCCTCCCTGAAAGCCTCTTTATCTCTAATGTTGGTCCCAAGAATAATGTCATTTTCCAACCATTACTAACCTCTCCTCTAGATGGGGCTCAACCCCCCCTCCAGGGGCTTGCTCCAGGGAAAAATTATTGTGGGCTGGGGCCAACTTCATTGTGGCAATGGTTGGTTTGGGTTGAGATCTGGCGGCCTGAGGGAAACGCTTATGGAAAGCTTCAATTAGGTCTTGGGCATTCTATAGTCACGCGCTGGTACCCAACTGTTCTCTGCAGCATCAAAACCCTTCCAAGATACCAGGTACTTAAGTCTTGTTTTAACACGGCGTGAAGCTACTATTTCATCTACTTCCCACTCTGGCGCCCTATCCGCGAGATAAGTCTCAGGAGTCTCTGGTGGGGGACCCCCAAACAATGTCAATATGCTTTAATGAAAGACAGAGAAGATCCAAAACGAAGAGGGTAGATTTAACTGATATGAGGCATGGCCAACCTTTCTAATGACACGGTAGGGACCAATCCTCTTTGGACCCAGCTTTTTGCATGGCTGCTTGATAGGGATTTTATGAGCATCAAGCATCATTAGATCACCTTCCTTGTACGCTGGACCCACTTGGTGCTTACCATCAGCGTTCTCATTATAAACTTGCCTTGCCGACTCCCAACTTGTAGAAACCCCCTGATGGACCTTCTTGATAGTCTTGGAAAAGTCCACCACCGCTTCAACTTTAGATCCACACTTGGGCTCCATGTTAAAGGCAGTTAAAGCCATGGTTGGTGAAAAAAGAGGAACAACCGATTGAAGAATGAAAAGTGTTGTTGTAGCTAAATTGGGCCATAGGAATGTGAGGAACCTAATATGAATGATCCGCGGCAGTGTAACACCTCAGAAACTGTTCTAAGCACTGGTTCACTTGTTCATTCTGCCCATATGCTTGGGGGTGATAGGCAGTTGAACGGCAGGGGAGAATCTTAAGATTCTTACACAACTCTTCCTAAAAGACAGAGGTAAACTTGGGGTCCCCAATTTATAATAATTTCTTGGGGGACCCCATGAAGAGCAAACACATGAGTGACGAAGAGCCAAGCCATCTTAGTGGTGGTTATTGTTTTTCTGCAAGGAATAAAGTAGCAAACTTCGTAAAACGGTCCACCACCACCATGATGGCATTATACCCATCAGAGACAGGTAATTCCAAAATGCAATCCACCAATAGGGAAGTACAGGGCCCTTCAGCCTTCTGGACTGGTACCAGCAACCCTGCTAAAGGTTGACCTTTTGGTTTCATTTGATTGCAGATCAAGAACTCTTTACAATACCGTCCCACCTGAGCAGGCAAGCCCTTCCAATTGTAGGTGCGTCATATTAACTCCAAGGTATTTTCTCTCCCAGGATGACCAACGGTGAGCAGTCATGATGTTCTCAGATTATTTCTAGGCGCAGGGGTCCAGCAGGAACCCATAGGCGCCCCTGAAACCACACCATCTTATCCTTTAAGTGATAACTCCTGGATAAGTCATCCTGATTCAAAGCTCTCTTAGCAAGTACCATAATATATTCAGCTGATAGCGGGTGAGGAAGGACTATCTTTCTGAACATACTGTATTCCTCCGCATTTTTGAGAGGTGCGCGCTGGAATGTTGGCCGAGGAAGCGGAAAGTTGAGATAAAATCTACTTAGCTGAATAATCAACTGGGTGTTATGTACTACTAACTCCTTTGGATCAGGAGCCAAAACAGGGTTGCGGCTTAAAGCATCCGCCAAACCATTCTCCTTGCCCTTGGTGAACTCATAAGAAAATGAAAATTGGGCAAGAGTCTCATGCCAACGGGTCTGCCTTGGGGATAGGACATGAGGAATGCGGTAGTACATCCAGGCACAGTGATTTTTATGTACATGGAAAGGTTGGGAGAAACTATGCAAGTAAGTGACGCCAATAAATTAAGCGGCTCCACCACTACTAATAACTCTTTGTCATAAATGGCGTAACTCAACTCAGGCAGACATTTTCCATGAAAAATATCACCCTGAATGCTCTATCCCATCTTCACCTACTTGTAACAAGGCAGCCGCTATGGCAAAGTTGGAGGCATCAGTAGACACAATGAACTCTTTTGAAGGGTTGACATGGCGAAGTACAGACGTGGACAACAGGGTGCACTTCGCTGCTTGGAAAGCATTCTCCAAACAGGGGACCAATGAAGGACCTTTGCACCGCTAGCCTTATACAAGGGCTCTGCCACCTCAGAAAGATTGAGCGTGAACTTCTTAAGGAACATCACGTCCCCAAAAAACTCCTCAATTCCTTGACTGAAGTGGGGGTGGGCCACTCATCAATAGCCTTCTCCTTATTTGGAGCTATCATGCGTCCTTGGTCAAACACGACGTTGCCCAGAAAATTGATCTGGGACTTGAAGCATTCACACTTGCTAATCTTTAGCGTAAGGCGGGATGCCCTTAACCTTTACAGCACTTGCCAAAGGTGTACCACATGGGACTCATGATCAGGGAAAACACCAGGATTATCATCCATGTAAGCAACCACGCATACCCCTAACAAGCCCCCTATGCTGAATCAATGCGGCGTTGAAAGATAGCAGGGGCATTCTTAAGCCCAAAGGGCATGACCTGAAACTGTAAAATCCATTTTCTGGTACAGAATGCGATTAACCACTATTGTCCCTTTTTAATCTTATCTGATTGAATGCATTGAGGTAATACATCTTGTAAAAGACCTTAGCCTTCTCCACATAGCGCGCAATCTGAGAATCCAAAGGAATGGGATGTGGATCTTGTACAGTGACGTTGTTGAGGTTCCAATAGTCTATGCATGGGCGTAGAGTACATTAGCCTTCTCAAAAAAGAGAAGTGGAGAGCAAACAGGGGAGGTACGCTGAAAAATCGCACCTTTGGTTAACTTTTCCTTCACCCACACATACAACGCCTCTTCCTCCCAAACAGTCAATGGGCAAATGGGGGAAGATATATGCACCAGATCCACCATGAGCTTGAAGTCACAATCGAACTCAGGGTGTTTAGTTAACACGTTAGCTGATGCTGAATCATAGGAAGATTCCAAACCCTCCAAACAAAAAGGTAGGGGAACCTCCACGGTGGGCTCAGCATAGGGGCAAGGATGAGGGTGTGAAGGTGAGGCCAGTGGAGCAAATCGCCCTGGACGTTAGCCTCAGACAAAGGAACAACTAAAGTGCGACCATTTTTCAATGTGAGAGATAGGGTATTTTCAAAGTTGGTTCTGACGACAATCTTCCGCCACCACTCCACAACTAAAAATGTTAGGGTACAAGAGGTTTTTGATAGCTTGGAAGTGGTCGGACAAGTGGTACTTTACAACCTGATAGTTCACTGTCCAATGACCTTCAGAGTGGGAATACCTTGGGATGCCCCTCCCCTAACCATACCATCTGGCAAGCAACTCAGCTCATGGTAGTCGGCTAGGCTTTGATCCATAAAGTTTTTCAGAGGCACCAGTATCTACCAGAATTGTTGTGCTAAATTTTCCTAAAGGGATTGAAAGGGTAACAGTCATTAGATAATACTAAATGGTCTTATATAAAGAAGAAAACTCCAGTAAATCACCTCCAAACTCTTCATCTGGCATTAACATGTAACCCTAGTATGTTTTATAATCAAAGAATAGTGAGGGATACTTGGCCACTCTTACTACTGAGGCCACATATCCCACCATATCTTCAGCAGGGGCATAAACATCTTTAAGATTGTGAGAGTAGCTCCTTTTTGACCTCCTGTGTGCTGCGAATCATAGAAGAGGTCAAATGGGGTTTTCTGGGGTGATTTGATACATTGAAGCATGTTCCATCTCTGAGCCAAAAGAGAGTAAATATGGTTCTGAGGTATATATGGTATTTCTGTTTAAAAACGTGCTTTTAGACATAAACAACCCTATTCCTATGACTTCAACGGATTGTCTGACGTCATCCAAAGCAAACACTCCCAGGCCCATCTGAAAAAATTCCGTCATCACCATCCAAACATGCTGCAAAAGTAAAACCCGTTTGTTTAGTTTTTGTAATTTTGTTGGAAAGTTGGGTAATCAAAAATTCTGGACCATGAAGAGTCCATATCCACCAGGTATGAGCATGAAAGGAGGGTACTTTCCAATTAGAGGCAATAAAAAACGCCAAGATGATCCAACCTTTGGAAAAAAACAGAAACAGCGGAGCAGCAGACCACAGCCAAAGCCCACAGCTGGTGAACACCTTTTATAATTTGTGAAAGCCCAACATAAAAAAGTTTGTGCACATAAAATCAAGCGGTTGGTTGACTAATGTAAGGAGAGTGTCTATAGCTCTCCTGTTCCCAGCGGGGAGGCGCATGAAACACAGGGCCAACGCTAGGGAACTAGTTGCTAGAATAAAAGTTACTAGAGCCCAGCAGAGGGTGCTGGAGCAATAATAACTCAAGGAAAGGAGTATGTTCGTTGGAGTGAATAACTAAGCCAAACCAACGCAGTGCACAGAGTAAGAAGGTATAGTAATCCCAGGTTGGAGGAAACTGGGTTGACCAACGGTGCATGAGGTGATAATTTAGTCAAATTTATAGTGGAAAGGTTAACATAGCACGAGACCTCTGAAAAGAGGTCTGTGCACAGGATTTTCCAAGAGATCATAATTATGGAAAACGCTGTATTTAGTGAGGGATTTATTAATGGGGAAAGTTGACCAACAAGAAAAATTAGTCTCAACATGAAATTTAAGGAGATTCGGCAAAACAATCAATTAAGGGAAGCAGGTCTAAGCTGAGGTATGCCAATAGATGCACACTTCCATTGGGCAAAATGTTATATTAAGTAATCAACTGAACTCGGGGGATTGTTTGAAAAAACGGCGACCCAAGCTAGATAATGCGAAAACCAAATGTGTTTTAAACCCCGTTCACCTAAAAACCAAAGCAAACCGTTTTCTGTTGTAATAAAGCTAGTTCGTTTAAATGCCCTTATTCTCATACAGGGCCAAACTTTGCTTGCTCTCATAGGACCAACTTGGGTATATATAGCCTTAACCCAGCGATGGTCTATGGTGTGCTTGAGGTCAAAGAGGCCTGCTAACTTCACCTTCTTGGCCTCCCTGCAAGCCTCTTTATCTAAAAAGTTGGTCTCAAGGATGATATCATTTTTCCCATCATGACAATAGTGAGCAGAATATAGCGATAACCACGGAGGCCCAAGGTAGGGGCCCTACAATGTCTAAGCTAATGATACTAAATGGCAAAGAAGGAGCTACAACCTAATGCTGATAGCAAGGGCTTGCAAATATTGGGTTCTTAATATTAAACATGCGTCTAATAATCTTTTTATAGTCACAAGCATTTACCCCAATTGCAAAGTTTATCAGCCACTTTTTAGGTTCATTAACTGCTCCATGTCCTACGTTTGCGTTCCCTTTTAGAAGATTTTAGTTGATAAGATGGTTGCACATAGGGTAGCCACTTTTGGTAAATTACTTTGTACAGCATAACATTTTGTATCTGGGTATCCTTGGAAATTGTTCTTAAAGCTTTAAGGTTTCTGGGATTTTCCGGTTCTTAATAATTCAGTTGGCTGTATAAATTGTATAAGAAACCCTCTTTAGGAAATAGTACTTCCCAGGCCAGTATCCTCAATACCCCATACTCTTTTTGGTTGGTCATGCTAAAAGGGTGTATGATTGTAAATTCATTACTTTGTATCTGGAGAGACCGCCTAGCCAATCAACTGTAAGGATTCTTCATTTGCTGAAGCCACTTTAATGAAGCGTGTTTGGTAAAAATAGGTAAAGCATTCACATAAAATTAAGTCCAGAAGTGCTTAATTGCGCGTAGTACAGCCAAGCTCTCCCATTCAGTGACTCTATAATTCCATTCTGCCTTTGATAAAGTTTTACTAAAATAGACCAAATGTTGATTCACTTGCTGATCATTTAAATTGGCAAGATAGCCTCCACGGCCATGTCACTGGCATTGTGAATAGTATGATGGTTGATTAAAATTTGGGTGGACCAAAAAATGCTGAGTAATTAGGGCCGTCCAAAGGAGATTAAATGACTGGTCCGCTCTGGGTTCCATTCAACAGGGATGTTCTTATGCAGTAGATACACTAGAGGTTTGGTAAGTTCAGAAAAAAAATTTATAAATTACCTATTGTACCCCACCATACCTATGACCACCTGTATGTCCCAAGGCTCCAAAGCAGTGTCATGTTACCAATTTAATTACCTTATGAGGCAATGAATAGTTTCTTGCTTATAGACTTTATGTCCTAAAAACAGTTTCTGGCTGAAAGAATGATCTTTTTGGAGGGTGTAAGTTGGGGGAGCGCCCCCTCCACTTGAACCAGGTGGTGTTCCATTCCCATCCAAAAAGGGTTTAAGAAGGCCATCTGCCCCTCTTGTTTCCCAGGCGACCTCGCCCATGTGGTGGACAAGCGGTGAATAAAAGCTTACCCTTTGAAGACCCTGCTACCTATCCCAGTATTAAACTAGTCGAATTGGTGCTGCAAATTAAGGGAATTTGTGTCAGGCTATTGGAGAGTCAGAATTCCTTTTTTAGCACCAGGTGGTCCAAGAGTTGTAATTCTCATGGTATGAAAGGTCTGAATGCTGTCAAGGGCAAAGAGCCTTTGGCATTAAGGCCTGAGAGCACCAAATCTTCAGATACAAGGCCCAATGGCGTGTACCTTTTGTTCATAAAACGTCCACTTTTGAATTTTTGGTAGAACTCGCCAATAGCATCAGGCCATTGTCAAATTTGCCACTAGTTTGGAATTTATCCCGAAGATATCAAAATCCTCATCTGATGAATCCCGCTTGGTCAAACGGATCCAAAGTGACCAGGTGCAGGCGAGTTGGGCGTCTCAAACCCATTCCTGACCTCTTGGGACCGCCCCAATGTGAGGTGGCCTTAGGAGGTTCCTGTTGCCCATTGGGCGAGATGCCGTTGTGCTAATCATCAGAACTGTGGTAAATCCATAATGTGAACAACCATGGATAAACTGAAAGAGACTTGTCCCTCTATCAATTCTTTCATAGTCAGTTCAAAATAAGTTCATTTTCTCCCACCCTCTCTTAAAGTTCGCTGGGTTAGTTAAATCTTGAGGGCCCTGATCCCACACTTTTCTAAGCTATTCCATGAAATCAATCGTCTATATAAGAAGTCGCAACACACTGAGGAAAATTGGAGGCCAATCGCCCTATTTCTAAATTCAATAAAAATCGTCCTGCGCTCAGATTTATTTTAAATAAGTTCAATTTTTCTTGCTGAAACTCCTGTGACATTTGCAATGTGGCCCCACAGGCCTTTTATCGACTGGGTTACCCTAGCCATGTTATTGACTTTGGTCCTCACCATAGTCACTTGGGCCAATCATGACAAGATCTTTTTGAACTTTTCCAAAATCTCACAACTCCCTATAGCCAGGCCCATAGGCCCTGGGGCTTCAACAGCTTGGTTTCTCACTATGTTGTTTTTTACATTTGCGGCCTGTCAGCACTCTGTTGTTACTTATCTCTCAGCTATTTAAACGTCATTTGAGCAGCAATGTCCCTGACGTTCTGGATCGTCTTTTGAGTGCTCTTTCATCCTAACTGGCAGGTCAGTCTAAGCTTTACTACCATTTCCCTGACATAATCAACCGTCATTGTTTCTGTCCATTTACACCCTCCTCATTGAGATGGGCAAAGCAGTTGCCACCATCTTCTATTTGGATGTTCAGTCAGAAGTCTTCCTTCTATTATTTGTCTTATCACCAAATTTATAAGCAGCTCCCAGTTGGCTTTGGAAAACCTCTTCATGGTCAAATTGTTCTATTACCCTCTACTTTCCTCTCAGTCTGCCCTCAAAGCGGGACCTTCATGATTAATTTGCTAACTTGGCCTTGGGTTGTGATACCAACGTCAAATTAGTATCTATATTGGTTCCAGTTTTTAATTCCACCCCTGCGCTCAAGTTGGTGTGATATGACTCACCTGTCTATAAGTCTATGGAAGTCCAACCTGGAGAGGACATGATTCCAGCCCTTATTCGCCTCAAATTTGCCCTTAACGGAACCTGCTCTTCCCCCTGATTAAGTTGCAATTTCTTTGGTCTCTGAAAGTTTGACTGCATCCACTAATAAACATAAATACGCCTACTTCTTATTATAAATGTGAATTAGTATCAGGGCACATCAGGTGTCCTTTGAGCCTTAGTCAATACCGCTGCAGCGTGCAATTTCATGAGTCTGGAGTTGACTCAGCAGCTTGATCTAGACCTGGACCTGGTGTCAGCGGTGTTGGTCTCCTCTTTGGACTCTCAGCCATACTACAAAGTATGACGTTCAGTATTTTACTTGGGTTACAAGCTTTTTTTGCAATTACTTCTTAGCAATTCCTGACCTTTCGTTTCAATTGATCTGGGTGTGGGTTTGGTGGCATCAGCATCATGTGAATATCCACTTGGAATATAATATGCTGCCGTATTCTAATTGCCATGTGGAGGGTGTGTTTTCATTGTTAGGCACCCTCAATAAAGCAAAAAGAAAAGGAACAGTTACAACCCTCATTTCTACCGTAGTTTTCCGCTGGATTATGCCAAAGCATTGATGAGCTACAAGAGTATTTTTGACTCTCTAAAAAGCTAACCGCCTTCCCTACATACGAAATTCAACTTGAAATTTTAGACAACAGTAGAGGTGGTAAAATAAAATTGCCCACTGTACCAGCATATAGTGGAGGAGGAGGATGCTCATGATGTATGGTTGGATGACATGCTAAAGAAGGGCCAGTTGTTTAAGGAGACCTCCCTGGTTGCCTCTCCCATTATCTTTGCCAAGAAAGCAGATGGTCCCTTTGTCCCTGTGTGAATTATGGGCACCTCAAAAATAATACAGTTCATGATCCTTACCCGCTACCATTGGAACTGACAATTGACCAAGAAATTGCAAAGTCACAGGTGTAAAAATTTACTTAAGGGTTATTATTGGCAAACAAATCCAGTAATCTTTTTACTGCACAGGTTTGATTTCTTGTGCACTTCGTCTGCATTGTATAGTATATTAGATTATCAGTTGATAATAGTATGACAACTATTATCCATAGTTAAGTGTGAATTCTTATATCTCGGCCCAATGCTTGGCCAGTATTCCCAATTAAAATACTTGAGATGTCATTATCTAGGAATTTGTTCCCTCGTTCTGTCCAACCTGATCTTCTCTGAGATTCCCTGGTGACAGTCTCTTTGGTCCAACACACAGTTTGAGGCAATCCCCAATTGTTTCTTTCTTCTCTAGATCCACGCTTAGATCTTTACTCTTTTCACTAAGAGTCTCCCAATTATTACACACAGCTATAATATATTTTTGAAAATTAGAACAATTGAAAGATGATTATAGTTCACTACCTAAACTATATACAGGATCTAGCACTATAGAACTTCTTTTATAAATGCTGCTCTTGTAAATACTGTTTTTTATTAGGAGTGATTCTAGGGAATTTATAGTGGCAATTTGGTTGTCTAACCCTCAGTTGACATCTCTTCGATGAAATGGCAGCTGTTGCCATCGAATCACCCATCCTTGTCTCAACAGTGATGGTCTTCCCCATCCTGGCTAGGATTCCGTCATTAGACATCCTTGAAACCTAAATGGAAAGAGTTGGAAAACGTGTCCCTAATGTTTTCCTCTTGATCCAATCAAAACCAACCATATTTGGCTAGCGACATGCTTAGGTAATGGGATTTATTACCCATTAAGGCAGGTCATGCACCAACTGATTGATTTACTAGTTGCAGGCGGCATCACTTGCCTCACAACTTGCTATTCATTACCAATCAGTCAGTGATGAAACCCAACCAATCCCAATTGGTACACCTGATAATTTATCACTATCAGATGCCCCTATTTCGTCGGCAACTCCACCAACGAGATCTCAAGTATTCATCCAGATTGATCCTCAATGGATACAACCTGGTGAATAGCTCAAAATCCCCCAAACGTAGTTACTCCAAAACTTGGGCCAATCAATTTTTAATTCACTTCGCATTAGGGAATTATCCCCTAGTGATTCCTGGTAATCTAGAAGGCTGGAAATATGGGCAAAAATCCCAACACATCCCCCCTCTTGCCTAGATTTCCAGCAAGAAAAGGACCAGGGCATGAGAACACCACTTTGGATACTCAGTCAAATATTTTATTGGCTCAAGCAGAGTATGATCATCATTACTCAACGCTACTCAGGATGTCCTTCAGCATGTGTCTCTCTTCCTCTTTCTCCTCACTACTGTCTACTCAGAACGCAGTCCCCGCAATATACTGTCGTGCTGGGCTGTTTGATTTACTCGTGATGATATTAGTCCTGGGTTCCAGTCCCCCCATCAGGGCATATGACCTACTGTCATATTCAGGATTCTTGGTCCGGCATCCTTGATTTCCTGATTTTCTCCTCATCCTAGACAGGATACTCTTGCTATCAATGTTTGTTTTATAGCTCAATTAAGAAGACTTATTTATGTTCGCCCTCATTATGTCTCATAACCTAATGGCTTAAGTCATTCCTAATTCTTCTCTTGGAAGGCTTATCCCATTAATTTTGAGATTGGTTTCTCCAATATTGGAGCTTAATGGATTGTAAGTGCATAATGTCGACTTCCATATAAGTCTAACATCCCCCCTCTCATCTAGCTAATATGTCAAATTCTGAGTCACAATAAAAGCAGCTTCTAAATAGTTTGTCTGATCAAGACCTCCAGCTCTTCCAGCATATGAGTCAGGATGCATGACGGAACCTCTTCTACAGTCCTTCCAGGACTCATATACCTAGTCTGGTGCCAGTGGCTAGTCCTTCCGTAGAATTACCAGAAATGGTAATTAATCCCTCCAAAACCAGGTTTGCAATCATTTCAAACAACTCTCAGCCGATTCTTTCTATGTCATCAATTCCATAGTTGAATTTCAAAACTCTCCTGGATTCAACTCCTTTTGCTGATGCACTGACCATTTTCGTGGATGATCTGGAGATTATGCCTTTCGCTCTTGATCGCTCTTTTCTTGCCAGGTCAGACCTGCTTCCTGAATATCCCTTCCAACTCGGACAATATCTACAAACCCTCTGTTATGGCTACGGAGCTCACCATTGGTAACAGTATTCATTTCAAGCTCCTCTATGCTGAACTCCAGGCCCAAGTCACTGAGGCTTTGTCCTAAGTGCTGAATCCCTCTGATCTTGAGAACATCCTAGATTAGGGTACCGCCGCTTATGCTCTTTGCTTTTCCAGCCAAGTTATTCAAAGTTGGTCCACGAAGCTTCCAGTCTCTCCCAGATTTCACCGCTCCTTCAGCTTCAGCTTACAAGAAGCACGTAGTCATCTCTTATAGGATGCCATTTGCTCCCTGCATGACTATCTCTTCGCCTGTGCTTCCCATCAGTATCTTTTGCTGATGGCTTTAGTAGGGGGCATATTTTGCAACCCCCTTCAAGCATCCCTTGTTTGCTGCCAACCCATATGTCTGGTGTTCTTGATGAAGCCCGTCGTCAGGCACTCAAGACTAATCTTCTGGCTCTGGTACCATATTGGGTTTACTTGGGGTTATTCGTCAACTGCCTCTTCTTATACTATTGCTTTCCTCCCCACTCCAGGGTTTCACGATTAGCTTCATCCGACATCTCAATTTCCCTTCCCCTAGACGCATTTTCTCAGGGCTCAGCATTTTCTCAAAGAACGTGGTTTCATGTAGGTCTAGCCCTTGCTAGCATCCAAACTCACATTGATTTTCGATGGGCTATTCATTCTTACTGCGATCCATCCTCCCTCCCCCAAGAGGCGACATTGGTTGAATCATCCCCATATTGAGGACAATTAATAAAACTAAAAATTATAAAACCATATCGGTTTTTCTATGTGGTTTATAAATTTCTTTTCCAATATCTTTTATCCATTTTTTATTTTTTTTCTTCTTTTTTCCATGGGACTTGACCTTGTTTCAGTTCAGCGGTCCATCTTTTTATCTTTCCCCCAAACTGGGTCCTAGGTACTTAAACCTGACAGTTTTCTGTGGTTCAGAGGTCCTTTTTTTGGACTTAAACATCTAGATTAATTCAGAGGTTCTTATTTCAGACTTGACCTAATCAGGACATGACCAACTTAATGATTCATTGGTTCTTCAGGAACTCTTTTTTCATTAATCCATTACTTCAGATGCTTACCATGGACTCAATTCTCAACTCTTCCATCCAAGAGATTCTTGATGGAGTAGGCATCAGTCACCATCTTGACAATCACTTCAAATGGACCTGACCACAATGCATTTAGTTTGTCTCTTCTTCCAAAACCATGCATATCGCAATAGGATACTCTTTTGCCTATCTGATATTCTGCTAAGGCCGTTCAGTTCTTATCGTCCATCAGTTTTGCTCATATCCTTCTCTTCAATGTAGTATCAGATGCTTGAGATTGCATATCATTCAGGATAATTGTCAATCAGTTTAAGGACTGTTTGGAACTCATCACCAATGTTGGTTCCACTACCAAATATAAAAACTGGCGGCAACGCGGCCTTCCTCCCATATAACAACTCAAACGGCGTTTTTCCTGTCGCCATATGATGAATGATATTGTAGACAAACCTCATAGAACTCAGGTACATTCCCCATTTGGGAGTTCACACTGCGACCAGCTTCCTCAGCATTGTGGCCAGCGTTCCATTCACTCGTTCTACCAGTCCATTCATCTCCAGCTGGTAGAGTACTGACATGACTCCTCAGATCCCCATTATTTTATTCAATTGTGGGATCACATGAGACATGAAGTTTGTCCCATTATCGCTAAGCAGGACCTGAGGACATCCATGTCAATAAACTACTTGATCCAGGATGAACCTCACGGTGCTGGTAGCATCTACTTTCACCAGGGCCTTTGTCTTGACCCATCTCTTCAGATGTCAATGGCGACTATGATGTACTTGACTCCCCCTGTGCTCATCATCAAAGGTCCCATTACGTCAATGGACGCCATATGCCAGGAAAATTTAGGGTGGACCTTTCCCAGTTGTATTCTCATGTGGTTTGTGCAGCTGAAACTCCACACAACTAGCTAGATAGTCTGCGACATTGTAGTTGATGGACTCCCAGTAGTAGTACTGGCGAATATGATCAGTTTTTTTCTCAGGCCTCCATGTCTGACAACCTTGTGAGCGGCTTGAACAATAGCTGCTCTTTCCGATGGCTTTGGGAATAATAATCTCTTCCCATTAATCGTCTTAAACACTTGTCCATCCATGGACTCAGTGAATCCATCACTTTTCAAAGCGCACCTTGGATTTCTCAGGGCTCGTTCCTAATTTATCTTTCAACCATTCTCTGGAATAGCTCATCCGCCTGCAGGTATACCATATAAACCATTGGTAACTGCAATAAGCCTTCCGCATTATGGTGAGAAGCACCTGCTCAGTGGACAATCTCATAATCATAAAGCTTATAGCTTAAGTGCCCATCAGGACAGTCATCCTTCTGGTCCTCTTAAATTATGGAGCCAACGCAATGAGGAGTGGTCTGTCAACACTTTAAAAGTGCATTTCATGGATGTACACCCAAAACTGTATACATGCATAAATGACCGCAAGGCATTAACGCTCAGTTACAGTGTAGTTCCTCTCAGCGGCTGAGAGTGTCTGGCTCACATACGCCACCAGATGTTTGTCCCCAAGTTCATTTACTTGGCTTAGTATGGCGCTGATCGCCATCAACAAAGCATCAGGTTGTATAATAAACTCTTAATCAAAATTTGGATAATTCAGAATCAGAGAATCTATTAAATACCAGCGTAGCTCATCAAAGGATTCCTGGGCTTCTTCATTCCATACAAATCCTTTTTTTTGGATCCTTTAACAGATAGAATAAGGGTTCAGCTATTTGGGCGAAGTCCCAAATAAATCTTCTGTAGTATACGACCATCCCAAGAAACACTTGGATGCCTCAGACACTCTTTGGCACACCCATCCGTTCTATGGCTTCTATCTTCTAGGCTTGCAGCTGCAATCCACTAGATTTGATCACAAATCCCAGATAATCCAACTCTTTTTGTAGTAGTGACACTTCCTCAGCTTAATCTTCAGGTTAACCATGGACAGTCACTTAACTTACTTCTTCCAAGTGGTGTAAGTGATCAATAAACGTCCTACTGAACAACAAATATTGTCCAGGTATACCAGGATGCACGACAACTTTAAGTCGCTCAGTATAGCGTCCATGGCCCTCTAGAACGTTGCAGGCCATTACATAGACCCTGGGGCATCCTCATCAGTTGTTATAGTCCCTGTGTGGTAGTAATCACACAGTTTTCTTGGTCTTCTTTTGGCAAGTCGATCTGAAAATATCCTGGGATCAGATACATTACAAAGAAATACTTTGCTTTTCCCAATCAAGCTACAGCATTGTCAATCCTTAGTAGGGGATATGAATCCTTCTTTGTAATTTTATTCAGCTTTCAGTAGTCAATAACCACCCAGTTGGAGCCATCCTTTTTCTTCACATTTAGAATCAGACTCACCCAGGGACTTGACAACAGAACTAGAAGCCCCATGCTTCACTAGTTTGCTGGTTTCCTCTTCCACTACCGCTTTGGCTGCTTTTGATAGTCAGATCAGTCTCATCCTAATTGAAAAAATTTTCCCCAGTGTCGACCTTATGGATCACATCTCATGTGCATCCCAAATTGTGGTCTTCCTGAGCGAATACTTCCTGATACTTTTTAAATAATTTTAGCACCTCCTCTTGCTGGCCTTCTGACAGATCAGTGAGTTGCTCTTGATCAACAAATATGTTGATACTCTTGGTTATTATAGACAGTAATCCCATCTCATCAAGAGTCCCAAAGTCGTGGAATCTCCTCAATTTGGCCATTGGTATCAGATGAACAAATGCGATGATCTGATTCTTCCTGTCCTCATTGGTTTTTCATGTAAGTTCTCCAGAAGAACTCAAATTTCTCCATGGCCCAGAATTATTATCCCAGGAGCCACCCAAGGCTCCACTCTGGACTTCTTCCAGGGACTTCTGACCTCCTCATACAACAGCTCAGGTATCTCAAGAGTCAAACCCGTGTTGACCATCATCTGCAATCTTGGAGGTAAGGTATTCTCATTCTTGATCCTCAGTGATATTCCCTAATTCTCTAGGATTTAGGCCAGCAAATCTCGTTGCTTCCTACCAAATAATTGATAACAAATTGGGACAATGACATCATTGTATATTAGATTGATGAAGTTGTTTCTCCTATTCAGCAGAGCTTCACCATCTCTTAATATACTAAAGATAACGTCTGACTCAATATGGTCAACGTATTATCCTCAAAGTTAAATTTAACTCTGTAATTGTGTAGGAACTCCATTCTGATCAATATAGTAGTTTTAGGTTCGCCAAAACTATCGCTGGTGCAGATACCACCAACGACCCAAATCATAGTGGCAGCACAATATACGCTCCACAGGAAATGATGGTATTTGGTCCGGCTGTTCTGTATTCTCGTGTGTTACAAGTCTGGCGAGATCTTCATCCTTTTCACCAGCTTGGTTGAGACAATGTTGATGGGCACTCCACTGTTGACAATCACCCTCACCCACACTTAATACACTTGTATGTTTATATACGTACACTCTGCATATTGCAATATAGTGCTTACTGAGTGAATAGCATCATTATTAGCCAAATCGAGGGTGTGCATAATTTGCGCTGATAAATCAGGAAACGATTACTTTCAATGTGCTGAGGGGGATTGATAGATTAGCCTCATCTAATTGGACTTCAGATAATTCTTAGGGATTCTCAGCAGTTCAAATCTTGTCCGCCAGTTGTTGGGCATATGGCCGGACAACTTCCTTGATTATCTCTGGGTGAATTCTCTTTGCCCCAGTTCTGGTCACTGCATTTACATCCAGATTGACCACTTGATACGGCTGAACCTGTACATCGTTGTCCACAAACAGATCACTGATATCAATCTTCTCAGTCATGATGTCAGGAGGAAAAGGCTTCTCCGCAGCTCTAGACTGTTACCTGTCTAGGTCATGGGCCCTTTTCCCAATTCCTTGGTGGCAGCTGAATCTTTCTCCTGGACCATGTTGATCTGATCCTTCAGCTTCTTACAGTGTACGGCGAAATGTCCTTTCCCACCACATTGCTAGCAGACCTTTTCCTTCTTATTCAACCATCTGAATTCTTTGGGCTTATTCCCCAGCATGGTTTGGTTGGTAATCTCTTTTTTAGTACTAGATGGTCCCATTGGTTGGTAATCTCTTTAAGACCTTCATTCCCCTTTGTATGATTTGGATACCGTACCATATTGATTTGAAGCTTCTATTTGGGGCGTCAGATGTCGCTCCCAAAAATCTTTTAAATAACTACCATTTGCGAGGTAGTTATTTCTGTCACAAACATGGAAGACATCATGCGATGCAAATCACAATAGGGCAAAGGGCCACTTGTAAGGCAAAACTGGCATTGAAGTTGTCCAGTACTTTCACTCTGACCATGATCTGTGACTCATGGTAAAACCAAATTTGCGAAGCTTACTAGAGACTCGTCTTTATAAACTAGATTCCCAAAAACTCCTGTTTGCACTTCAACATGCGTGTCAGACTCCAAAATTCTTTTGATGGCCACCTTTGCCTCCACATACAACCAGCTTTCCCCTCCAGGTGTAACACTAATTCTGACAGTCAGTGTCTAGGCAATTTATGACTGTCAACGCCTTTTGACGATCCCTGTAGCAATACATGGTCATATTGAACAGTCAGAAAATGCTGGGGCGTTATCCAAATGGAACGTTGGCAATTTTGGCGTTGCCTTAAATTCCTCTGAGTTATCTATAGCTGATTCTCTAGGTTCAGCCACTTGGCTCACTTGAGGAGTGACTACGGGCGTCATCTCCAAAATGGCAGCAAAAGCAGGCAGCATGTTCCTTGGGGTATTTGACTTCTCAAGTATCATGCGAGGACTTCTTTATTCAGCATCGTGTGCCATATATGGCTCACAATAACATTTTTGAGTTTTAAGTTCCTCCACCTGTTTGATCAGTCACTCTATATACACGCTGAATTTTCTCAAACTAACGCAATCTGCTTCTCACTCCATTTTCAGGTATAAGACCTCTCATACGAGATCCCCTTCTTTCTTCAATGAAGTTACTTTCCCAAGTAGCTCATTCCTGAAACATGCAACATTATTGTAAAAATTTTACTCTTCAGAGTTGATTATTGAAGTCAACCCTAGTAATCTTTCTACTTCACAGGTTCAGTTTCCTCGTGCACCTCACGTTGTAAGAATATATAATCTGATAATAGTATGACGACTATTATCTGTAGTTGAGTTAGAATTATCTTCAGGCCCAACGCTTCAGCCGGTATTTCAGATTAATACTGGATATCACACTCTTAGGGATTTGTTCCCTGTAATCCTGTCCACTCATTCTTCGTTAAGATCCTCTGATGACAGTCTCCTTTGGCCCAACACACAGTTGGCAGCAATCCCTTAGCTGTGGTTCCCTTTGTCTATAGATCCCCGCTCGGACCTCTACTCTTCTCTGAGAGTCTACCAATTATTGCCTTCTGCAATAATATCCTTGAGATGGAATCTTCACGCTAGATGCTGATAGTCTAACTATTACTGAATCTACAGTCAGACTAATAATGTTCTTTATTATTTCTTGTCCATCTGTAAATGTGTGTAAATGTCTGTGCTTTATGTGTGTTATTTTATTATAGTATATTCTAGGGAATTTATAGGATAATTCAGCTGTCTAACCCTCGGTTGAAATCTTTTTGATGAAATGGCAGCCATTGCCATTGAATCACCCTTCCTCGTCTTGGCAGCGATGGTCTTCCCCATCCTGACTAGGATTCTGACGTTGGACATCCTTGAGACCTCAAACGGAAAAAGTCAGAAATTTATCCTTAACGTTTTCCTCTTAACCAGGTGAATCATCCATAATTGGCTAGTGACCTGCTTAGACAATGGGACTTTTTAACCATTATGGCAGGTCACTTCACTAATCAATTGATTCGCTAGTTGCAGGCGGCATCACTCGCCTTGCAACTCATTAAACATTCCCAATCAGTTGGTGATGAAGCCTGACCGATCCCAATTGGTACACCTGATAGTTAATTACTATCAGATGCCCTTATTTCGTCAGCCGCTCCACCCAATGAGATATTAGGTATTCATCTGGATTGATCCCCGATGGATACAACCAAACAAATATCCTAAAATCACCTGAACGTAGTCCCACCAAAATTCAGGTCAACTGATTTCCAATTCACTTCACTTTAGGGAATTTTCCCCTAGCAATACCAGGTAATCTAGCAGGCTGAGAATATGGGCAAAAACCAACACATCCCCCCTCTTGCCTAGATTTTCAGTGAGAAAAGGACTGGGCATGGAAACACCACTTCGGACACCTGGTCAAATACTTCATTGGTTCAAGTGGAGTACTTTATCAATACTCAACGCTGCTTGGGACAACCTTCAGCATTTGGCATTCCTCCTTTTCCTCCTCGCTACCGCCTACTCAGAGCGCGGTCCCAACAACCTCTTGTCATGCCAGGCTGATCAATTTACTCATGACAATCTTTTTCCCAGGATCCAGTTTTCCCCCTATCAGGGTATATGACCTGCTTTCATATTCAGGATTCTTGGTCTGGCATCCTCAAATTCCTGATTCTCTCCTCATTCTAGACAGGAGACTCTTGCCATCAATTTTTGTCTTGCAGCTTAATTTGAGAATACTTATTTATGTTCGCCTTCGTTATTTCACTCACAACCTCTTGGCTGTAAGTTATTCTTTCCTTGGAAAGCTTTTTCCATTAATTTTATGAAATTAATTTCCCAAGTTGGAGCTTAATGGAGTGTAGGGTGCATAATGCAACTTCTATATCAGTCTGACATCCCCCCTATAGTCCTGCTCATATGTGAACTCAGAATACCGCTATCAACAGCTTCTTAACAGCCTGTCAAATTTGGACCTCCGCCTCTTCCAGCGAATGAGTTGGGACGCTCGGCGGACCCTCTTCTATGGTCCTTCCAGGACTCATACACTTAGCTTGGCGCAAGGAGATAGTCTTTTGTCGAGTTACTGGTAACAGTATCCAATGCCACTGAAACCAGATATGCCATCATTTCCAATAACTCTCAGCCAACTCTTCCCATACAGTCAATACCTGAGTTGGACTTTGAAACCCTTCTGGATTTGGCTCCTTTCACTGAGTCTCCAAACATCATCGTCAATGCTCCAGAGGTTATGTTGACTACTTTGGATCGTTTGTTCCTGTCTGGGTCGGATTTGCTCCCTGAGTTCTCTTCCAACTCGGACAATTTTACCAACCCACGGTGCTGGTTTCTGAGCTTTTAATTGGGAACAGCATTCATAGTGAGCTCCCTATACTAAACTTAGAGCACAAGTCACTGAGGCATTGTCATTAGTGCTGAATCCCTAGGATCTGGACAACCTTCTGGATTGGGATACTGCCGCTTATGCTCTCCACTTTGGCAGCCAAGTTCTTCGAAGTTGGTCAACGAAGCTTCCAGCCTCACCTGACTTTCATTAATCATTCAGCTTCAACTTCCGCGAAGCCCATAGTCATTGTTTACAAGATGCAATTAGTACAGTACATGACTACCTCTTCTCTGGAGCTTCCCATTGCTATCTTCCATTGATGGCGCTAATTGGGGGTATGATTTGACAACCTCCCTTGAGTATTCCTTCTTTGCTGCCAGCTCACATGTCCAGTGTTCTTGATGAGGCCCGTCAGTAGGCACTCAAGACAAATCTTCCAGCGCCGGTGCCTTATCAGGATTACTCGGGGTTATTCGCCAATTGCCTTTTCCTTTATTGCTGTTTTCCACCCCGCTCCAGGGTTTCACATTTGGCATCTTCCAACATATCTATTTCTCTTCCCCTAGTCGCGTTCTCTCAGGGCTTGTCATCAGCTCAATGAACATAATTTCAAGTAGGACTCACCCTTGCAAGTGTCTGATCGCATATCAATTTTAATGGGCTATTCCTTCCTACTGTAATCCATCCTCCCTCCCCCAAGAGGCAACATAGATGAAATCATCCCCGCACTGAGGACAATCAATAAAAATAAAAACTAAAAATATATTGCTTTTTTTATCTACACTTTTTATATATTTTTTTACAATATCTTTTATCAATTTTTTATTTTTATTTTATTTTTTTTTCTATGGGACTTGACCTTGTTTCAGTTCAGAGGTCCATCTTTTCCCCCAAACTGGATCCTGGGCACTTAAACCTACCAGTTTTTTATGGTTCAGAGGTCCTTTTTTCGGAATCAACCATCTAGATTGGTTCAGAGGTCCTTTTTTGGACTTGACCTAATCATCTGGAAATGACCAACTTAATGGTTCATCGGTCCTTTGGGAACTCTTTTTTTATTTTTTCTTCAATCCATTGCTTTAAATACTTAGCGTGGACTCGATTTACTACTCTTCCATCCAAGAGATTCTTGATGGAATAAACATCAGTTGCCATCTTGGCGATTACTTCAAACAGACCCAACCATAATGCATCCAACTTGTTTCTTCATCCAAAACCATGCGTATCACAATAGGTGACTCTTTCTCCTATTCAATATTCTTCTAATGGCAGTCAGTTCTTATCATCCATCAATTTCGCTTGTATCCTTTTCTTTAAGGTAGTATCAAATGCTTGCAATTGCATATTGATCAGGATACTCATCAGTCGGTTCAGGTATTGTTTGGTACTCATCCCCTGAAGCAGGTTCTACTACTGAATATAATCTTGGCGGTAATATGGCCTTTCTTCCATATAATAATTCAAATGGCATCTTTTCATAGCCATATGGTGACTAATGTTGTAGGTGAATGTCACCAAACTCAGGTATATTCCCCATGTGGAAGTTCTCCCTGAAACTAGCTTCCTCAGCATCGCGGCCAGCGTGCCATTGACCCATTCTATCAGTCCGTCCATCTCCAGCCAGTATGGTACTGACACAACTCCCCAGATCCCCATTATTTCGTTTAGCCTTGGGATCACATGGGACGTGAAGTTGGTCCCATTATTTCTCAGTATAACTTGTGGACACCATGCCAGTATACTAATTGATCCAGGATGAATCTCGCAGTACTGGTAGCATCAATTTGGGTTAATGCTTTCATTTTGACCCATCTTGTCAGATGATCGATGGCCACTATGATGTACTTCACTCCTCCTGTACACATCGCCAAAGGTCCCATCACATCAATAGACAATGTGTGCCATGAAAATCCAGGTCAGACCAGTCAGTATCCAGTTGTATTCTTGTGTGGTTTATGCAGTTGGCATTCCACGCAACAAGCCAGATGGTCCACGGCATCATAATTAATTGATTCCCAGTAATAATACTGGCAAATATAGTTGGTCATTTTTCTCAGGCCTCCATGCCCGACAATTTTATGAGCGGCTAGAACAATCGCTGCTCTCTCCCACAGTTTTAGAATAATAGCCCTTTCCTGTTTATCATCTTGAATACTTGTCCATCTATGGTCTCAGTGTTTTCCATCACTTTTCAAAGTGCACCTTGGATTTCTCGAGGCTCATCCTCAATTCTTCCTTTGACCATTCTTTGAAATAACTCATCCACCTGCTGGTATACCATCTGGACCATTAGTAACTGCAATAAGCCATCCACATTCTGATGAGAAGCCCCCACTCAGTGGACTATCTCATAATCATAAGCCTGAAGCTTGAGTGCCCATTGGGCCAGTCATCCTTCAGGTTCCTGCAGATTGTGCAGCCAACGCAACAAAGAGTGGTCCATCACCACCTTAAAGTGCGTTCCATGAATATACACCCAAAACTGTTTACAGGCGTAAATGACTGCAATGCATTCACGCTCAGTTATGGTTAAATGTCTCTCCGCAGCAGAGAGTGTCCAGCTCACATACACCATTGGATGTTCATCCCCAAGTTCATCTAATTGGCTCAGTATAGCGCCAATCGCCATCAACAAAGCATCAGTTTGAATGATAAACTCTTGATCGAAATTTGGATATTTCAGAATCAGCAAATTTATCAGGTACTGGCGTAACTCATCAAAAGAGTTTTGAGCCTCTTCATTCCATATGAATCCTTTTTTGGATCCTTTAATAAATGAAATAAGGGCTCAGCTATTTAGGCGAAGTCCTGAATAAATCTTCTATAATATCTGACCATCCCAAGGAATACTTGGATGTCTCAGACACTCTTCAGCACAGCCATCTTTTCAATAGCTGCTATCTTTTGGGGTTGCAGCTGCAATCCATTTGTGTTGATCACAAATCCCAGGTATCCAAGCTCCTTCTTGAAGAAGTGGCACTTCCGTGGCTTGATCTTCAGGTTAGCCGCGGACAGTCTTTTAAAAACTTACCTTCAAGTGGTGCAGGTGATTAGTAAACGTCCTACTGAACACGTTTATATTATTCAGATATACCAAGACGCACGACAACTTCAGGTCACTTAATACCGCATCCATGGCCCTCTGGAACATAGCGGGCACATTACAAAGACCCTGGGGCATCCTAGTCAGCTGTATAACCCCTGTGCTGTGATCTCCTAATTGGTCCAGCGCATCATCAATCCTCAGTAGGGGATACAAATCCTTCTTCATAATTTTATTCAGCCTCCAATAGTCAATCACTACCTGATTTGATCCATCTTTCTTCTTTACAATCAAAATTGGGCTTGCCCAGGGACTTGATGACGGAACTAGAAGCCCATGCTTTACTAGTTTGCTGATCTCATCTTCCACTACTGCTTTGGCAGCTTTTGATCTTTGGATTGGTCTCATTCTTATCAGTAAATTTTCTCCGGTGTCAACTTTGTGAATTACGCCTTGCGCGCATCCCAAATTGTGATCATCCTGAGCAAATATTTCCTGATATCTCTCGAATAATTTGAGCACCTCCTCCTTCTGCCCTTCCAGCAGATCTGTGAGCTGCTCTCAATCAACTAATAAGTTGATGCTTTAAGCCACTCCAGCTGGTAATCCCATTTCCTCAAGAGATCCAAAATCATGGAATTGTCTCAATTCTGCCATTGGGATTAAATGAATAAATGCAATGATTTGATTTTTCTTAATCTTCATCAGTTTTTCGCTTAAATTCGCCAAGAGAACTCATATTTCTCCATGGCCTGGCATAATTATCCCAGGAGCCACCCAAGGCTCCACTCTGGACTTCTTCCAGGGGCTTCCAACTTCTCCATACAACAACTCCAGAATCTCTAGAGTCAACCCTGTGTTGACTATCATCTGTGATCTGGCCAGTATGGTTTCCTCCTTCTTGATCTGCAAAGGAATTCCCCGGTTCTCTAGGATTTTCAGCTGGCATCTCCTGTCACTTCCTACCAACTAATTGGTACTGAATCAGTACAATGCCATCATTGTATATCAAGTTGATGAAGTTATTTCTCCAGTTCAACGGAACTTCACCATTCTTTTGATATACTAATGGTAACGTCTGACCCAGGATGGTCAACGTATTATCCTCAAAGTTACATTTAACTCCGTATTTCCGCAGAAACTCTGTTCCAATCAGGATATCATAGTTTTGGTTCACCAAAACTATCGCTGGTGCAGATACCACCAATGACCCAAATCATAGTGGCAGCGCACTATACGCTCCACAGGAAATGGTGGTGTTCAGCCCAGCTGTTCCATATTCTCTCTTGTGTTCCAAGTCTGGAGAGATCTTCATCTTCTTCACCAGCTTGGTTGACACAATGTTGATGGGCGCTCCGCTGTTGACTATCGCCCATACCCTTACTTGATTCACCTGAATATCTATATATGTACACTCGGAGTATTGTAATAGGGTATTTACTGAGTGAATTGCAGCATTATTAGCCAAATCTAGGGTATTAGATGATCTGCGCTGATAATTCAGGAAATGATTCCTTAATTGTGCCAAGGGGAATTGACAGGTTGGCCTCATCTAAGCAAATATCAGTTAATATATCAGGATTTTCAGTGGTCCAAATCTTCTCTGCCAGTTGTCAGGCGTATGGCTGGGCAACCTCCTGAACTATCTCAGGGTCAATCTTCTTCACCCCGGCTCTGGTCACAGCGTTTATGTCCATGTTGACCACTTGATATATTTGATCCTGCTCGTCATCCATGAACAGATCACTAATATCTATTTCTTTGTTCATAATATTGGGAGGAACAGGTTTCTCCGCTGCTCTAGACTGTTCCTTGTCTAGACAGTGGGACCTTTTCCCAAATCCTTGGCAGCTGCTGTCTCTTTAGCCTGGACCATATTAACTTGATCCTTCAACTTTTTGCTGTGTGCGGCGAAATGCCCTTTCCCGCCACACTGGAAGCAGACCTTTTCCTTCTTGTTTAACTGATTGTAATCCTCAGGCTTATTCCCCAGCACAGTTTTGTTAAAAGTCTCCTTTGCTCCTTCGCCTCCCTTCATGGGATTCGAACTTTGGACCAGATTTGACTTGAAGCTTCTATTAGGAGCATTGAACATTGCTCCCAAAATCTTAAAATTGTCTACCATTTGCGAGGTAGTTATCTCAGTTGTGAATACAGTAGACATCATTTGATAAAAATCATGATAGGGCCAAAGGGCCGCTTCAAGGCGATTCTTGCATCAAAGTCATCTAACACCTTCACTTCAGCCAGGATCTGCAATTCCTGGTAGAATTTATCTGCGAAGCTTGCAAGAGACTCATCTTTACAGAATTGAATTCCCATAAAGTCTTGCTTGCGTACTAACATGTGGGTTGGACTGCCAAATTGCTTCATTATTGCTGCCTTAGCCTCAGCATAAGACCAGCTGTCCCCCTCAAGGTGGGGTAACACCAGATTCTGGCAATCTGTGTTTAAGCAGTTCATGACCATCAACGCCCTCTGACAATCCCCGTATCCATTCATGGTCATGTCAAATAATCGTAAAAACACTGGGGCATTATCCCGATGAGATGTGGGCAATTTAGGGGTTGCTCTAGATTCCTTTGAGTCATTTCAGGCTGATTCTCTCTGTTTAGCTACTCGGTTTACTTGCAGAGTGTCATCAGGCATCATCTCCAAAATAGCATTGAATGTGGGCGGCATATTTCTTGAGGTATTTGTTTTCCCAAGTATCATTCAAAGATTTCCTTCTTTGGCATCATTGGCCACGTCAGACTCGCTTGCACTTCTATGTGCTTTCACTTTTTCTAATTCTTTTAATAACTTCTCAATGTCTGCACCAAATTTTCTCAAACAAACGCGATCTGCTTCACATTCCATTTTCAGAAATAGGACCTCTCGGACAAGGTCTCCTTCTTTCTTCTTTAACGAGTTCACTTCACCAAGTAACTCATTCCCAAAGTTGGCTACGTTATCAACTCCTTCTTCCACCTTGTTTACTTGTTCTTCCAAGGCCACAAACTCCCAGTGGTCCACAGAGTTTAAGGCGTTCTGGTTAACTGTGGCAATCTCAGTCCAAAACCTACGCATCTCTTCTTTGTGCGACATTCTTAATAAAATCTTCTATTCAACTACCCCTGTAGTGAGCACCAACTTGTAAAAATTTTACTCTTCAGAGTTGATTATTGGAGGTCACCCCTAGTAATCTTTCTACTGCACAGGTTCAGTTTCCTCGTGCACCTTGCGTTGTAAGAATATATAATCTGATAATAGTATGATGACTATTATCTGTAGTTGTATTAGAATTATCTTCAGACCCAACACTTTGCCGGTATTTCTGATTAATACTGGATATTGCACTCTTAGGGATTCATTCCCTATAATCCTGTCCATTTGATCTTCATTAAGATCCTTTGATGACAGTCTCCTTCAGCCCAAAACACAGTTGGCAACAATCCCTTAGCTGTGGTTCCCTTCATCTCTGAATCCCCACTCAAATCTCTACTCTTCTCTGAGAGTCTACCAATTATTGCCTTTTGCAATAATATCCTTGAGATGGAATCTTTACGCTAGATGCTGATAGTCTAACTATTACCAAATCTACAGTCAAATCAATAATGTTCTTTATTAATTCTTATCCATCTGTAAATGTGTGTAAATGTCTGTGCTTTATGTGTGTTTTTTTATTATAATGAATTCTAGGGAATTTATAGGGGATTTGGCTGTCTAACCCTTGGCAGACACCTCTTCGATGAAATGGCAGCCGTTGCCATTGAATCACCCTTCCTCATCTCGGCAGCAACGGTCTTCCCCATCCTGACTAGGATTCTGATGTTGGACATCCTCGAGACCTCAAATGGAAAGAGTCAGAAATGTATTCTTAACGTTTTCCTCTCAATCCAAGCGAATCATCCATAATTGGCTAGCGACCTGCTTAGATAATGGGACTTTTTACCCATTATGGCAGGTCACTTTACTAACCAATCGATTTGATAGTTGCAGGCGGCATCACTCGCCTTACAACTCATTAAACATTCCCAATAAGTTGGTGATGAAACCTGACCAATCCCAATTGGTATACCTGATAGTTAATTACTATCAGATCCCCTTTATTTCGTCAGCTGCTCCACCCAAGGAGATACTAGGTATTCATTTGGATCAATACCTGACAGATATGTCTAGACAAATATCCTAAAATTCCCTGAACGTAGTTCCTCTGAAATTTGGGTCAACTGATTTTCAATTCACTTCGTTTTAGGATATTTTTCCCCTAGTGATACCAGGTAATCTAGCAGGCTGGGAATATGGGAAAAAATCCCAACAATTATCTATCCCTTCCTCCACCTTGGTGACTCATTCTTCCAAATCTGCAAATTTCTGATGATTCGCTGAGTATAGGGCATTCTGATTCGCAGTGGCTAATTCCTTCTACAGTTTGTGTAACTTGTCTTTGTATAACATTCTTATAAATTCTTTAACTCAATTACACCCCTGTAGTGAGCACCAACTTGTAAAAATTTAATTAAGGGTTATTATCAGCAAGCAACCCCAGTAATCTTTTTATTGCATAAGTTTGGTTTCTTATGCACTTTGTCTGCGTTTTATAGTATATTAGATTATCAGTTGATAATAGTATGATGATTATTATTTGTAGTTAAATGTGAAATCTTATATTTTGGCCCAATGCTTGGCCAGCATTCCCAATTAAAATACTTGAGATGTCATGATCTAGGGATTCGTTCCCTCATTCTGTCCAACATGATCTTCTCTGAGATTCCCTGGTGACAGTCTATTTGGTCCAACACACAGTTTGAGGCAATCCCCAATTGTTTCTTTCTTCTCTAGATCCACGCTTAGATCTTTACTCTTTTCACTAAGAGTCTCCCAATTTATTGCACACAGCTATAAATATCCTTAAGAAGAATAGATCAATTGATACCTGATAATAGTTTGCTACTTAAACTATATACTGGATAAAACATTATAGAACTTCTTTTCTAAATGCTGTTCTCATAATTACTGTTTTAAATTAGGAGTGAATTCTAGGGAATTTATAGTGTGGGAATTCAACGCCCAACTCTAAGTTGTCACTTCCTCAATGAAACAGCAGCCGTTGCTGTTGAACCACTCATCCTCATCTTGGCAGCAATGGTCTTCCCCATCCAGTCTAGGATTATGTTATTAACATCCTCAAGACCTAAACAGAAAGAGTCAGAAAACATGTCCCTAACATCTTCCTCTCGTTACAAGCAAACCAACTATATTTGTCTATTGACCTGCTTAGGTAATGGGACTTATTACCATTAAGGCAGGTCACGCACCAACTGATGATTTACTAGTTGCAGGCGGCATCACTTGCCTCACAACTTGCTATTCATTACCAATCAATCAGTGATGAAACCCAACCAGTCCCAATTGGTACACCTGATAGTTAATCACTTTCAGATGCCCCTATTTCGTCAGCAACTCCGCCTGACAAGATCTTAAGTATTCATCCAGATTGATCCTCAATGGATACAACCAGGTGAATATCTCAAAATCCCTCAAACATAGTTACTCCAAACCTTGGGCCAACTGATTTCCAATTCACTTCGCCTTAGGGAATTATCCCCTAGCGATTCCTGGTAATCTAGCAAGCTGGGAATATGGACAAAAATCCCAGACAACAGGTATTTGAAAAACTTGACCTTGATAATGCGTTAATCAACTTTGAGTGACCATAGGCCAGGAATAGCTTTCTGCTATCTTGATGTGATGAGGCATATTTCAATTTCAAATGATGCCCTTTGGGCTAAATATTGCACCTGCAATTTTTCATAGATTGTCAACGGTGTGCTAGGGAATCTCAGATTTTTCTGCGTGGTCACATATATTGATGACATCCTGGTACATTCTCCCTCCCCCAAACAATATGCAAAGGACCCAGAGGCGGTAGTGGCTGTCCTACATAAGACTGGTTTGTCTGTAAAGCCGACAAAATGAGGATTTATTGGGAAGAAGTCACATTTTTGGGTAATCTTGTCTTAAAAGATGGGTATACCAACCTGCCTAGAAAACTGGATGACATCCGCGAGAAGCCAACACAAACGACTCAGAAGCAATTGAGAAGCTTCCTGGGTACCATCATATTCCTAAAAAATCTTTTCCGCGCTCTAACAGCTAGCCACCCCTTTACGTCAGCTCATGGGCAAAATCTTTCCCTTTTTCTTGACGCCAAAGTGCCATCAGGCACTTGATTCAATTAAGGAGGTGTTTTTTGTCGCCTCTCATCCTTAAGCATGATGATCCCTCTAGCCCTATAATGTAGCATGCAATTCATCTTCAGCCGCAGTAGGGGCTGTCTTGCTCCAAGAGCAAAATGGGTTGGAACACTCAGTAGCTTATTTTTCCCTTAATTTTTTTTATCAAGCAATCCAGGTCCATCTACGACAAGTAGTTGGCAGCCTTGGCTTGGGCCTTGACCCACTGGTGGTATTTTGTGCAGGACGCGCAGCACAGATGGCTGTGCATATGGACCACCAAGCTCTCCTCTATTTCTGAAATCCACAGAAGTTGGTGCACTGGTAGGCACAAACCTACCAGGATTTATGTAGCTTTAACTTCAAATATGAGTTTGTGAAGGTTGCATTGAATGTCCTTCCCGTTTTTCTAAGTCACAATCCCTCACTTTGCCCAGCGGATTCAGATGAGGCGGACCACATAATAGTCATTCCCTTAACTCAAATCTTAACCATTGTTACTCTCACAGTTTTGGTGGCGTATTTATCTCCAGACGCGCCTTTGATTTTGTGGGTCTTAGCAGCAAGAAAGCATGTGCGGAAGGGATGGAACTTTTGGAGAGGTTATCTTTAATATCCTCCAAGTAATCTCTATTTTTCTCTGGTAGGGCCTCATCCAGTTTAAGTCACAGGTGTGGGTTCCTCCCCTCCTCTGAGCCAAAGTCATTCAAGCCCACCATGACCCCCTGCAGTTAGCCACTTAGGAAATAAGAAATGCATCAATCTAATATAGCATACTATGATTGGCCAGGCTTGTCAAAGGATGTTTCAGCATGGTTTGCCAAGTGTGTGACTTGTGCATGAGTCAAATTGGACCGGTCTGTTAGGAATGGCTTTCTTCATCACTTGCAGCAGGCAGAGGATCTGTGGATATGGTGTCCATGGACTTTATTGTTGAGCTTCCCATCTCTAAAGGGGTTAAAAGCGGACCAGGTGGTTGTAGACTGTTTCACCAAATTTTTCCTGTTTATCCCGTGCTCTTCTATATAACTTCCAAAGAAACTGCCTGCCTATTTGTGCGCCATGTGTTTTTGAAGTTTGGACTCCAATAGTAAATTTTAGTGACTGTGGCCCCAATTTATGGCGCGGTTTTGGAACAAGCTTTTCGCGACCTTGAAGATCACGCCCAGTTACTCCACTGTGCACCATCCACAGTCAGATGGTCAAACTGAACAATCAATCAGATTTTGGAGCAGTAACTGTGGTGCTACGCTGCAGCCGCTCAGGATATTTTGGCGGACGACCTCCCTCTCACCCAGTTTGCATATAATAATGGGACACATGCGTCCACAGGATTCTCCCTGTATGAAGCGACCTTGGGATATAATTTATCGCTTTCAGTTGGTCCATGCCTTTTACCAGGGGTACCAGCTTCAGCTGATCACACTCAACACTCATATGCGACATAGTTCTTGGTTTGGGAGCACTTGACTAAGGCCATAAGTGTTTTAAACAATTTTCTTACTGAAGCAGCTCCCAGCACATGAAAAGAAGAAAGCTCACACGTTATGCTTAACAAGAGGCACTTGCGCATGCAGGTGCCCTCATGCAAGTTTGTAAGTAAACACTTGAGTCCCCATTTGGTGGAAGAAGACTTAGGAATTAATGCCTTTTGTTTAAAACTGCTCCCCCACTGGAAGCAACATCCAGTCTTCAATGTGTCTCAGTTGTCCTCATCTATAAGAGGGCGATCCCATCGGAACCAGAGACCATTGTGATCAAGGGCGCAGAGGAAGCTGAAGGTGAGGGCATCCTAGCTTCCTGCAAGTCATAACGATCAGTCCAATATCTTGTCACGTGGAAAGAGTATCAGGCCTATAAAAACAGCTAGGTCAGCACTCAGGACTGTACCAACTGCTTGAAGCTTGTCAAAGATTTCCACGCTACCCACCCAGACGCTCTCTGTCCTCCCCTAAAGATTGCTACGCTGATGGCGATCAAGTTGCCCAAGGCCCATAAGAATGCGGCATTTGATCAATTTCCCAGTGGTGGCGCTCCCCTTTAGAAAAAGAGAACGATAATGTAAGTCCAGGGGAGCATCCCCTCTGCCTGATTGAATGGCGTTACCATTCCCATCAAAAAAACTTAGAAGGCCAGCTGCCACTCTCATTTCCCAGGGCAACCTCACCCAAATGGTGGATGAGCGGTGGGTAACAGCTTAACATTTGAGGACCCCACCACCTATCCCAGTATTGACCTCAAACGAATTAGTGCTGCAAATTAAGGTAATTTTTACAAGCTATATGAGTCAGCATCTCAAGGGGAGAAATTTTTGTATGCAGTTGAGGGCAATGAGACTTTGGCATCAAGGCATAAAAGCACAAAATAAGAAATAAGGCCGATGTGCGTGTACCTTTGATGAAAAAAATCGTCTAATGTCAAATCTCTAGTGGAACTCGCCAATGTCATCAGGCCATTGTCAAAAGTTGTCATCAGTTTGTAACCCTCCCTGAAAAAATCAAAATCCTTGACTGATCACCCTGCTTGGTCAAATGGATTCCAAAGCGACTGGGTGCAGGTGGGTTAGGCGCACCAAACCTGTTCCTGAACTCATGGACCACCCCTACATGGGGTGGTCTTGGGAGGTTCCTGTTTCCCATCAGTCATGACACTGTTACTTAAATTGTTAGAACCAAGGTAAATCCGTAATTAAAGCATCCATTGACAAACTGACAGCGACTCAACCTGCCACCAATTCTTTTTAACTCAGTTGAGAAAAGTTCATTTTCTCCCCCCTTTTCTCAAAGTTCTCCAGGGTAGGCCAAATATCGAGGGCCCCTGATCCCACGCAATCTTAAGTTATTCCCCAAAATAATCGTCTATTTAAACAGTTATAACACACTGAGGAAATTGAAGGTCGAATGTAATATTTTTAACTTCAATAAAATCTTCTCACTTTCAAATTAATTAATTGAGTTCAAATTTTCTTGATAAATAGCTTGTGACATTTGCAATGTGGCCCTGCGGGACTTGTATTGACTGGGTTGCCACAGCTATTTTTGACCTTGGTCTTCACCATAGTTACTTGGGCCTATTGTGTCAAATTTTTATGGTTTTCGCAATCTCACAATTCCCTACACATAGTCACATTAACCTGGGGTTGCAACAGCTTAGTTTCTTACCGGGTTGTTTTTCACATTTGCAGCCTGTCAGCACTCTATTGTTACTTATCTCCAAGCATATCTAAACGTCGTTTGAGCAGCAATGCCCCTGGAATTCTAGCTCGCCTTTTGAGGACTTTTGCATCCCATATTTTAGGCCAGTCTAATAAATATCTGCCTTTTCCCTAACAGAGTGTTTTAGTTTCAAGTATACCTCCCAGAGTCATTTAAAGACCTGCTAAAGGTGCTCTATTTAGGTGTTGAATTTTTTTGGAGAAGATGGTGATAATGGCGAGATATATTAAAAATTAGGAAACTAAAAGTTCCTAAGAGTCAACTGTCAGCTTTTCAGTTCTCTTGCCTCTAAGATGAAGGAAAAATGGGACTCTAAGCTTTAAAACAGTGGATAAATCAATGAAAACAAAAATTGGCTAAATTACCACTTTATTTAGTTAGAAGAATTTGATATCTATAGTAGAGTGGGGATACGATGCCAAGAAGACTTCCATGGCTCTATATGATCAGTTTATGTTCTATATCCTTCCAGATTAACTGCTAAGCGCCGGCTTCTTTATCCAAGATTGATGTACTCATGACTGAATTGATGGAAGTCATGAATTTTTATGTTTCATGAAGCGAGGTGCAATATCAGATGGTATCTCTATCAATTCCTATTCACATTATGCTTCCTGATTGGATTTTCCATCTGTACCTTCAAAGAAAAGATTTAATTGTATAGGTTGAAGAGTTGGCTTATCAGGGGCTTAAATCAGGAGCTGGGATCTCAATTTGCTTATCATCTCAAGTCTCAACAATGCCCCCTCAAGATCCTGTCAGAGTGAGGTATAGGGCCAAAGGAACTGGCCATGAACCCTATTAACCACGGTCTCCTGGTAACATTAGCAATGGAGTATTCAGAATTCACCCTATATATGATATGATAGGGTCCAGACCAGAGAACGTTGAGTTATTTCTGTTGACCTCAAGTTCAATGGTGATAGAAAAGGACTAGGTTGCATAACTGGAAAGTCAGTAAAGAGGGTTGCCAATATTGTAAAAGGATGTCATCATTGCTCAACTGATTTTAATTCCCTGAGTAGCAAGGGCTTTAATCCAGATAATATCATTGTCTAAGGCCCTCTTTTTCAAATTAGGTTTTCAGGCAAAAAGGATACTAGTAGTGGTGAAAGCTACTAGCAGCTGAGGGGTACACCCATATAGAGATTTAAAAGGGGACAACTTAATTATTTCCTGGTAACTTATTAATAAGCTAGCTAAGTACTAGTCAGATAGTGGTTCCAGTATGTAGGGTCAGAGGTGGCCATCTTCTGAAAGATGGAAAGAAGTATCTTATTACTACATTCTACTGTGCAATTGGTTTTGGGTTTATACAGGGCGATAAAACTTTGGCTAGCACAAAAGGAAGCTAGTTCCTGGACTGCCTGTGAGATGAAGTTAAGTCCAATGTCTATAAATAGAGTTTGAGGGAACCTATGTTGGGTGAAAATTGATTATATAAGGAATAGGGCTGTAGCCTTTGAAGTAGCGGCTGTATGGAAATAGCTTTGACCTAGTTTATTCAAATTGATCACAGCTTATAGGATACAATTTTGCCCATGTAAACGAGTGGGCAAAGGGCCCATTACATCAATGCTGAAAACATTAAATTTGACTGGTCAGAGCCATAATCAAATGTTAATACTAAGGGCTAGCCCAATATATGGCACAACAACTCAGACAAACTTCTAAAACCTCTTGCATGGTCTCAACCACTGGATCTCAATAGCACCATATCTTTCACTATTTATAAAGTCTTTTCACCTCTCTATGTCCCATGGGCGAGTGTCTTCAAATATGACTTTGGTTCAGGAATAAGAGCGTAAAAAAGGGAGCCATTTATTTTCAAACCTCTTATATAGCATTACTTTCTTTAACTGAGTGTCCTGGGTCATTTTACATAACAAATACTGTCTCAGGAGTCTCTAATATTTCGGAAAGGACGTTAAATTAAGTAGTATAGTTGGTATTCTTTTGGGGTTAAGGCCAGCACCAGCATCCTAAAAAGACAGTTGGTTTTTTAATAAACTGCTTGCGTTATGAACAATGGTAGATTGTAATTCTGGAATCTTAGTGACTACTTTGCTAATTAGCCGTCCAGGTCCTTCATTTGTGACTATCAGAATAAAGCATGGTCTTTAATAAAGGTGAAATGGGTGCCATATAGCAGGGCTGGAAAAGCTTGATTGCCAATAATATAACCAGGCAATTGCGCTCTGTAACATTATATTTTCGTTTTGCCTTGCTCAGTTTTTGCTAAAGTAAGCCACTAGATGGTCAATTCGGTCTTCATTGTGTTGAACTAGGAAAGCCCTGACTGCAACATCATTAGCATTGGTGAATAGCAAGAAGGGCTGGTCAAAACAAAAAAAAGCTAAATTAGGTTTAGTACAAAAGATAGACCTTAGAGTACTAAAGATTGTTCTTGTCTAGGTCACCACTAAAAAACCACATTCATATGTAGAAGTAGCTGAGGGATTCAGTTAGGTTGGCGGACCAAAGATAAACTGACAATAGCAGCCCATTATGCCCAGGAATACCATAATATCCCTGAGGCGCTGGGGGAGTGGCATCTTAATGGCAACGTTTTATAAGGGATGACTGAATTCCATATTTTAAATCCTTATGTTTGAAGATAAATTTTAATTGTAAGAAAGAACACTTCAAAAAAATTTTTTATGAGAGCTTTTTAAGAAGATCAAAGACTACCATGAGATGTTCCATGTGGCCAATAAAGGGTCACGAGAATAGAGTAATATCAACAAGGTATACGAGGATACATGATAGCTTTATTTCTCCCAGGATCCCATCCATGGCTCGCTGGAAGTGTCAGGCGCGTTGCAATGGCCATGGAGCGTCCTAGTTGGCTCAAATAGCCTTTCATTGGCTATGAGCACACAATTAAATTGACCTTCAGGTGTTAGAACTACTTGCCACTATCCTCTATTCAGTTCAATAGTGATTTAAATATACTGTGACCTGATAAGCAAGTGAAGAGAGTCATTGATCTGGGGTAAAGAACAACTGACCTTTTTGGTAATGGAGTTAAGTTTATATAGCCAATCAGTTTTGTGCTTACCATCCTTCTTTTGAACTAACAAGAGAGGGGATGCCCAAGGGATGCGGGAAGGCACCAGTAACCCAGCAACAAGTAACTGCTTGAGCTTAAAAGACACCCGAGTTTCTTTAACCTTAATTCTTTGGTAGGGATGGGATATAATGGAATGAGCATCCCCCAGTCTCAACATGGTGTATAATGCCGTTCTTTGCCAAAAGCATATGTAGAGGTTGAGAAAAGGTCAAATATTCTTCTGATAGTTGATCAACTCTTCTCCATTGCTCACTGGTGAGCTCTTGCCCAATAGGGTTGTTAATTAGAGCTATCAATGGGTAATTCTGGCCCAAAATCTCTTGGAATTCCATGTTTATGTACGTTGTCAATGGCTTCTACAGGAATTAGATGAGCATAAGTAGCTGGAGTATTAGACCCCACTGACCTAGATTTGTCAATGAGTTTGGCCAGCAGCACCTTTATTTGAGCTGGCGTATGTGGATATAAAAACCCAGGTATGTCAAGATCTATTTAACTGATGGGTTATCCAACCCTTGTATATCTAGCAATTGTCTGCGGGAATATTTATCTGTATACTGGTGTCAATTATAAAACTGATACTTTAACAGTATAAGTCATTCTTAACAATCTATGGCATGTGTTGAAGTTTTGGCCTACTTCAAATGGTCTGATTCTTGATCTGTGATAAAGTCAGAGTTACAAACGCCTATTGTATGGAGACAATAAACTAGGCGGTGATATTGTTTGTAATACAAACTCATTATTGATAACACTTCAAGGCTGTACTCTCCTCTCGTTTACTTGTACAACATCTCTCTGCCCAGGCCTTTTTGATAACAAGTAATTACTTAACATAATACAAATGAAAAATATTGAATACAAGATCGGTGTATCCCCCTTTAGGTTGGGACCACCTAGTGCTAAACAAAAGAAAATTATTAAATCAACAAGTTTGTATAATATCCCCCCTCGGGTTGGGACCATCTAGTACTAAAAAAACAAGTTTGTATAATAAACTATCAGATGATTATTGGTTAAAAGGTTATATTTATTTACCAAGTAGATACAAGAATTTATAGGGTTTGATACACATATCTAAACCTATGGCGCACTAACTTGCACCTCCACTTAAACATCATTTTTCAGTGTGTTGTAAAATTGGCGGAATTGTTAAGATACACCATAAGGGCTTTTACACATGATTCAGCCCACTGAGCAACAGGACCAACAATATTATTGTTGTCCTTAAACCAACAGAATAAACTATTTAATAAATATGGAGCACTTGCTTCCGCCACACTCTTTTATATAATATAATATAATAGTGGATCCTCGATGCTCTGTTTTCTCTAAACTATCAGCAACCAACCCACCTTGATCATCTCATCTTGTCTATATTGTAGTGACTTTGGTTGCTACCGCTTTCATGGCTTAGTAATTTGATTCGCCATATCTCATTGGTTTTGACGATTCTTCATTTGTTAATTTCACAATCACCTAATTTGAGGCGATTCACCAACAAACCAATATCGCCTCACTTTAAGGCGCTCAAATAATCATTACTAATATAAACTTGGTGGATCTTATCCATTCTGCCATCACAACTTAAGCTTATTGTTCAGTCATATCAGAATTGTAACATTAACCCCCTTTTACCGGACAATAAGGCTCCTATTGCCTAAAGCATGGAGGAACTTTGCATGCTCTCAGTTGATGATCTGACCACTAATGGGGTCCTTTATAGTATATGCGTTCACACCTGTCTTTTAAATAAATTCGAATGGCCCAATCCAGATACTGGCCAACTTGTGTTTTCCAGCTGAACCCATGTTGATCATGGAAGAGAACCATATAGCCTTCCTTTAACTGCACCAACCTGATACGACATACCTGATTGGCGGCATGATTCCTGATCTTCTTTGCTAAGCTGAAGTAATATGCTTCAGTTTGCAATTTGATCAGAATGCTCACAAGGTTATTCAAATAGCATTGGGGTTCCACTCCGCTGGTGTCTTCCACACATTAATAAAGTAACGCTGGAAGTGCCAGGTGTCAGCCATATATAGAAGTTGGAAGGGACTCTTCCATGTGGCGAAATGTTAACTGATGTTATAGGTGAACATGGCAGCGGAAAGGAGGAAGGTCCAATCAGAAGGTCAATCTGTCGCTAATTTTCATAGTATGTTTACCAGAGTTCCATTCACCCGTTCAACCATTTAATTAGATTTGGGGTGGTATGGGGTTAAAAAACCCCGTGGATACCCATAAGCTCATTCAGTTTGGGGAGGATGTGCAAGGTGAAGTTGGTTCCATTATCAGTGAGAATAAACTGAGGGCATTCATGTTGCTGAATGATGCACTACATCACAAAATTGGCCACTGTTACTGCCCCCAAATCTCGTATCACCCTCGCTTTGACCCACCAGGTCAAATAGTCAATAGCCACAAGAAAATACTTACACCAGTTGGCTCCTGTTGGGAAAGAAACCAACAACATCAAGGGAAACCGTGTGCCAAGCGAAATGTGGTTTCACTACCCAGTATGAAGTCTTACAGTGGAATAGCTTCTCCACTTGGCACTGATGGAAATAGGAAATAGTTTCAAGCACATCAAAGCTCATGCTTTCCCAATAGTACTGAGGGCACAACAACTCCATTGTCTTATGCACCCAGCCATGTCTGACTGCCTTATGGGTGCTCATAATGATTCCTGGTTGTGCTGAGGGCGCGGAAAATTCACCATAGAATTGCCAATCCGCTATTACAGTTCCCCATTCCATTGGAAGATATTTGTTCAAATCTCGTTTAAAACTTTGATCACTTGGGGCAGTTCGTCATCATATTTTCCGCTGAGCATCTTATAATACATCACGTCTCTGAGGTCTGCTGTCACAGCAACAGTCAGCAATCGAGATAAACAGTCAGCATTATGATGCTTTGCTCCTGGCCAATGAAGGATCTCGAAGTCATAAGCCTGCAGCTTAAGAGCCCATCAACCTCATCAGCCTTCAGGTTCTTTGTAGTTCTGCAACCAGCGTAAGGGCGCGTGTTCTGTTACAACTTTAAACTTTACCCCATGCAGATAGACTTTGAACTGCTTATATGCGTAGATCACCGCTAAGCACTCCTGCTCAGTCACAGTAAAATAACACTCATGAAAGTTCAGACTTTGACTACAGTATACTACAGGATGTTCCTCTCTCTCGTCATCTTTCTGAGAAAGTACTGCCCCAACAGCGGAAAGGGATGCATCCATCTGAACAATAAACTTTCTAATCAAAGTTTGGATAACGTAACACTGGTGCACTGGTCAACTCCATACAAAGTAATCAAAAGCATATTGATGACGTTACGCCCAATCAAACACAGCGTCCTTTTTTAACAAATCGAATAGTGGCCCCCCAATAGAGCTAAAATTAGGGATAAAGCGCCGGTAGTAATCAACCATTCATAAAAATACCTGAATGTCACGTTTACTATTAAGTGTAGTATTTTGCTTATGGCTTTACCTTAGCTGGCTGTGGTTTCAGCTAATAGAGTCTAGTATAAACCCTAGGTATTCCAGATGATCTTTGAAGAAGTTACATTTTTTAAGCTTGGTTTTAATGTTTGCCTCAGCCAGCCTCGGAATACTTCTTCTAAATGACCAAGATGCTCCAAAAAGGTTTAAGAGAAAACATTGATATCATTAAGGTATACAAGGATGTGGGACCATCTAGTACTAAAAAAAGTATACAAGGATACATGACAACTTCAGGTCACCAAGAATAGTGTCCATGGCTAGCTGAAACAAAGCCAGGGCGTTGCACAGCCCTTGAGGCATCCATGTTGGTTTAAAATAGCCTTTGGAGGTGATTACAGCACATTTTTCCTGTTCCATCTCGGGTAACTAAATTTGCCAGTAACCTGATATCAAGTTCATCGCTGAAAAACTAATGGGCTCCCCTTAACTAATCCAAAGCATCATCGACCCTTGGCAAAGGGTACAAGAACATTTTTGTAATACTGTTGAGCTTTTGGTAGTATATTACTACACGGTTGGTGCCATCCTTATTTTTTACAATCAGAACAGGTAGCCCACGGGCTTTTGGACAGTTTAAGCATCCCTTGCTCTAACAACTTGTCAATTTAGTTAGTGACAACGTCTTCTGCTGCCCTTGATCAGCGGATTAGCTGAGACCTTATAATGATTGCCGGTGTCTACTCAATGGACCACCCCCCAAGCACACCCTAAATCATGATCATTGATAGCAAAAATCCCCTTGTACTTCTGAAATAAAGCTATTGCTTGTCTTTTCGCTCTTCCAACAGTCCTATTAAATTACTACGTGGTACCACTGTTAGTATACTGGTTGGTGTCTTAATTGGTAGACCAAATTCATCCAACGACCTGAAATCATGAACCTGAAGGACCTCGTCTATAAGAAGCAAATGTAATTATGCTAAAATTTGGTGTCAGTGGATTTGCATTGGTTCACTCTGAAGGTTTGCTAACAAAACCTTAATCTCTCCATGTCCCAGAAGTATAATCCCTGGAGCCACATGCAGCTTAAACCGCGTTTGATGATAGAGCCCAATGACCTTCCCCATATAGCCCAATAGGCACTTCCACTTCTAACTTGGTGTTCATTAAGACTTGATGTCCAGAAGGAATAGATATGGGTCCCGCAGCGCAGAGTGGTATCCCTTGATAATTATATATCTTCTGGGGAAGGGTCCAAGTCTTGTGCTTTAGTTGGTGATAGCGAATTGGCATCACCCCATCACTATAGGCAAGGTTGTTATGGCTCATATGCACCAGATCTTTTGGTACTCCACTAGTGGTAAGGTAAATTGGGATCTGCTGACCCTGAAGGGCGAGGGTCTCCTCTGTCATGTTAACAACAGCCCCAAACAGAGCAGGAAAGCAGTTCCAATTAATGGGTCATAGTTTTTGTTTGGCAGCACAATTGCCAGAGCTACAATGACAATGGACCCAAAGTGCAAAGGAAGTGCGCTATAAGCCCCCTCAGAGATGGTGCTTACTGCTCCAGCAGTTCCATACACCAATGGTCCACATCAGGTTTTAATAGCAGCTTTGCCATTAACTTTGTGGACATTGTGTTGATTGGGGCACCCATATTGATTATTGCAGCAACTCGGGTTTTTGATACAACAGTGCCACAGTAAGTAAACTCAGAATAGGATACATTCTGATTATCTAAACATGGACATTTAATGCATCTCTTTTTCCAAGGAATCTCATATTACCCTCCCCAACTTTAGGGTGTTCTTTAATAATAGCTTTCACATGGAGGGCTGCATTTACCCCTTTCAAGGGAAGCGCATCAGCATATGGATCTGGTTCATCAGTAGAAAGCTGATTAAACATTTGACAAGAATAAGGCTTTGGTTGTTCTTGGGGGCCTGCTTCCACCATGTCCATAGATTGCGCTCATGTCAGCACATTCACCCCCTCAAAAGGCTGCTGATAAAGAAAGGCATCATCATACTGGGGATCTTCCATTGGATATACTGGATTTGGTTCAGATGGGACGTTTTGAGTTAGAATAGCGGAAGTAGAGAGTTTCATCTCTACTCCTCTCTGACTTTTCCCTGATTGTACGGTTCCTGTGATAGGGAATGAACCTGATGATAAAGACAACTTCTGGCCAAGTACCCAGAGCATCTGCACGAGAAACAATTGGTCCTGTAAGATCTGCGTCCATGATTGTTGTAGAAATGGGCCACCCTAAAAGTTAGGCTGGGGTCGAGCGTGTAAGCAGACCCTTATCAATAGTTGTACTGCTAGTGGCAACTTGGTTTGAGATGAGGCTTATAGTGATAATAAGGATGGGGTTTACTAAACGGACGCTGAACTGGAGGAGATAACTTCCCCAAATAAGAAGGTCTAGCAGTGGAGAGGATATAGTTCTGCTCTATTTTGGTCGGAGGGAAGGTAGCATATAACCGGTGCAAGATTTGAACAAATTTAAGTAAAGGTATAACAACTTCTAAATTTGGGTCTATGGTATTGAAAATCTCATGATATGGTTTCACAGCGGAGGTCAACGCTATGCATAAATCTGATGTGGTAAAGTTCTGCCCCAATTAAAACGTGAGCTTTCGCCATAAAGCGATCTGCAAATGTGGTGAGGGTCTCATTATGCTGAAACCCAATGGTTAAGAACTCAGCCTTCCGCTGTGCCATTTTCAAAATTTGTACTAATAACCACAACACAGTATCTTTCACTTTCTGATAGGTAGCAGAACTGGTGGGAATATAACAAGTAACTTGGTCAGCGCTTCCAACATCCAAAGTGGATATTGATAATTTGGCTTTACGCTGATCTGAAGCTCCTTCTACTGCAAACTCAAATAGTTTAAAAAATCCATAGATGTTCCCATTGCGATCAAATGGAGGCAGCTTATTGATACAAACCTCCTGAAGAAACTCCTTCTTCCACTAGAGCACAGCATCCAAGGCAAGCTTGAGTTCTGTAATTTCGACAGTTGCAGCATCTTGGAAAAACTCCTTGCCAGAGCTTACCTGATATGACATGTCCGGTGACTGATTAATGTTATTGGTATTGTGATTGATCAATAGGCCCCCTGTAGTGAGCACCACTGTTGTAAAATTGGCGGAATTGTTAAGATACGCTGTAAGGGTTCTTGCACAGGGTTCAGCCCACTGAGCAACAGGACCAACAATATGATGATCGTTGTCCTTAAAACAACAGAATATACTATTTACTAAATATGGAGCACTTGCTTCCGCCACACTCTTTTATTTAATATAATAATATAGCGGATCCTTGTTGTTCCACTTTCTCTATACTATCAGCAACCAACCTCCCTTGATCATCTCATCTTGTCTATATTGTAACGACTTTGGTTGCTACTGCTTTCACGGCTTAGTAATTTTATTCGCCATATCTCATTAGTTCTGTCAACTCTTTATTTGTTAATTTCACAATTGCCTAATTTGATGCGATTCACCAACAACCCAACATTGCCTCACTTCGAGGCGCTCAAATAATCTTTTTTATATTAAACTCAGCGGATTCTATCCATTCCGCCATCACAACTTAGGGATTATAATACAGTATTATCAGAATTGTGACACAGTGCAAGTGATCAGAGACCTACAATACATTTGGCATCATGCTGTAACCCAGCTCAGCCCCATGGTCAGTGTCTTATTGACACAAATAATTCAGGACATCATATCTTCTGAAACTTCCAAATATATCCAGACCATTGCTCCTCTTGAGCAATAGTAGCGCATAACAAGCCAGTATTTACCCTTTATTAGTAATTATTTTGATTAATAGCTTTAGCAACATTAAAAATAAACTCTGGTTATAATCAACAAAGGCCCCAATCCTGAGTCATTAAGTCGACTATTATTAAGTTCACTTTAATCAGAAAACCCCTATCCTGGAGTATAAAGACAAATATAAAAAAGTGGGTATGCTAGGCCGTAAAATCTAAGTTTATTTATTTATTCAAGGCAATCTGACCAGGGGACAGAAATTACCAAAAGTAAACATTAGTATGAAAACTGAGCAAGGTCAACTCCATTGTAGAAACTTTTTCCACCTCCAGTTTATAACTCTGATTTTCCTGTTTACATCATGAGTAAAGTTTTCGTGTTAATAAAACTACTAACCGCCAATAGCTTCCTTGGGCTGGCTCCCCAATTGATGTGCAAAGGGCAGGAATCAAACCTGCAACCTTCAGGTTGGTAGCCATATGCCATAATGACTCGCTTTCTACCCCCTATGCAAATCCTAAGTTTCAAATGTTCTTGGCATAATTTTAGTACTTAATCACTAATATTCTCAACATCAGACATAAAAAATTAGGCGTAAGCGAATATTATTATTTCCCCTATTAAATTACCTGATGACTTAAGTCCAGTCAACCACTCAACATCATCCCACTTGGCCAACTACTAAAAGAGGGGATATCTGTACTTGAGAGCCTCTCACATTATATTAAACCTGTCAATCCAGATTTCACTTTTCAAAAGGCAGGAGTTGCTCTGCTCTTCAACATGGCGTCGTGGGAGGTCTAAAAACAAATAGGATTCTGTGTAATAAAATTGAACAAGAATAACCACATCATAGTGCATGATGGAAGATTAGTCATGAAGAATTTGGTTCTGAAGAGGATATATACTAGGGTTTTCTAATGCAACAGCCAAAGATTCATTGACAATTTGCTGAAGTGAATGGGTAGCAAGAATTAGGTTTAATGTCCCAGGTGCAATGCAGCCATTTGTACCATATTCTATGTATTTAGGTAAGATAGGAGCTACCTCAATGCATTTATTAACTTTCAAATTGAAACTATTGGTGAAAACACTGATGAAATAATGTGTACAGGAACTTCTTGGACTCGTACAGTGAATCACGTGATTAACCTCTCAAATAAGGGGGCAGGATGAGAAACATAGGAAATTTATAGAAGAAGTGTGCAATATCAGGTTCTCTATTATCTATAGATCCATTCATCCTCCCCTCCACCGCACAATAACATTAGACTCATTAGAGGTCACTAAATTCTCTTTAGGCGGTACATGGATGTTATCATGAAGTGTCTTGCTCTTCGTTATTACTTCTCATTCCCCACCTCCTTGACAATTCTCTTCCAACAAGTCTTGGCGGTATCATATAAGCTGATAAAGTAGGTACACCAAGGTTTGGGGCTCTTCTGGTTCTCTACAACGTAGAATTGAAATCACCAGGAGATATAGAAGCAGAGGATTTGGAGTAGAGGGTGACAGGAATTTCGCTATGGGCTTTAATTTAAAATCTTTGATAGAGGCTAAGTTGCTGTTCTGTCCAATCATATGTATTTGGACTTCAGGATAAGATCTTAAGGTGGAGATTATCACAGTTATGCTTTATCCTGAATAATATAGGTAGTGATAACCAAGAGTTGTGTTTGGGCATTAGATTAGTTCATGAAATCGTAAGGACTTCCCATTTTTTCAATAAATGGCCATGAACGCCTGCTTCTGTTTTTAAAAGGTCTGGTTGATTCCAGATTTCTGTATTAAAGCGGTGCAATTTGTTCCAAGTTGTGACATTCCTTTAAATTGAAAGTCATAATTTCGTAGGCTGTTTTATATAGACAGGAGAGTATTTGCTTCACCTTCTACAAGTCAGTGGCCTCCTACATCGAGATCTCAAGGCGTGCAGAAAAAAACAATAATCTCCTTTCTGAAGTACACCTCTTCTTGAAACCAGGCTTAAAGTTAGTCATACTTGGAGTAGAAAAATTGTAGTAATGCAGGAACAGGAGCAGACTCAGAATTTTGGTTTACACATAGTCATGAGAGTTTGTTGATACAATTTCTCTCAATCCTTCTAGTACTTCTGAACTTCGTCATAATTGCAGTTTATAGAGCTTACAAAGCTTTTAGGGCCATATTGCAATTCCTATATGACTGGACAATAATAGCGGGACAGCAGGGCGGAATCCGCCAAACATAGTATCAGTTATGATTATTTGAGTGCCTGGGATGAGGCGATATTGGTATATAATGGGTTTTTATTGGATATGATGGGTTTTATTGGATCGCTTTTATATAAGGTGATAAGGTGATAAGGCAATGTTTATATTCAATGAATAAAAAGTAAATCGCCTACAATTAGTGTGACAGAGGATTAGAGAATAACAAGCTGAATTCAAGGAGAATCGGTGGAATAGAATAGCCCAAGCCATGAGAAGCAGTATCGCCTGAAGCCGCTATATATGCAAGATGAGCGATTGAGAGAAGTAGGTTTTTCTAGCATAGAAGTGACGGGATAGCAAAAGATAGCTGTATTTATAAAAAATAAATAGAGAATCGATTGGGGCAATTGCTCCTATATTATGTATATTTTCAAGTATGTCCAAAGGACTGATGATCCCCAAATCATCTGTCTGTTGCTCAGTGGGTTCGACATGTGTGAATAACCTGACAGATCCTAACAATACCATCTGAAATTATAACAGTGGTGCTTACTACAGGGGGCCCATTGATCAACAATATAACACACTGGAACTCCTGTTGCCAGACATGCCTTGCCTAAGTTGTGTTGTTGGGGAATCTTCATGAACCACTGCATCAGCTGCATATGAGGAACTCAAAATTATTTTGGACGCGGTGCTCAAAAACCAAGATGAACTTCTTCAAGAACGAGATGCTGTCATGCACCAACTTGATAGTATGTTTAGCCAAATGCAAATCTTGGGACTACAAAACAAAGAACGTGCTGAATGATCTAAATGATATCACGAGCGGCTGCAGTGCGCAGAACAAAGATTGATTAATACTTCTTGGTCTTCTCACTGGGATAATGATGACGATCAAGAAGAGCCATCATACATGGGAGATTATGACGCTGGTCGGAGCTATTACAGCCAAGATGGTAGTACCAAATACGCGTATGAGTCAGAATGACACTTCCCTCAAGTAATGGCAGTACCACCCATGGACAAAGGTCATGCCCCCTGAAGTGGCGGACATCCCAACTTCCGCTAATCCAGCTCCTCATCAAAAATCCGCTTTTGGATCTCAGTCCATCCCTCAGTATGGCCCCAAAACCCATGAATGGGATGAGGAGTTTAATATTGAAAAATTACCTTCATTTGACCACAACGGGAACATTCATGGGTTCTTCAAATGGTTTGAGTTTGCAGCAGAAGGAGCCTCTGATAGACGTAAGGATAAGTTTTTAATATCTGCCTTGGATGTAGGAAGTGCCAATCAGGTCACCTGTTACCTCCCAAGTAGTTCTGTCACCTATAAGGACATAAAGGATACTGTACTCCGCCTGTTTGGGGGAACTTCAAAGATGTCGCAGCGGAAAGCAGAATTCTTAATGATCAGATTCCATTGAAACAAGACGCTCCTAGAGTTCACTGATTGATTCACAACAGAAGCCCATGTACTGATTTGAGCTGGGTACTTAGTGGAAGCCGATGTGTGAATTGCCATGTCCTACAAACGAAGCCATATTACAAACTTTATAATGTTATTTTGCCGCTTCTGGATGATGACATACCACTGCTTAAGATTGTACAGTTCTTGCGTCATGTATCCCCTAACTTTCCGCTAATGAGTATGGAATGGAAGACTACCACTGCTACTGCACCCTCTTATTCAGGAGAATACTCTCATCCACCTCCAGCTCTGATTAGTAATCCTTGGCCTTTCTATAACTCTGCGCCTTGTCCTCATCTGAATTATACTCAACAGTTCGATCAGTGTCAATGGGCTGGCCATGAAAACTGCCAGCAACCCAGTTATTGACTAGGACCCAGCTATGCCAACTGTCAACAATCAGCTTACTGACCTAGGGCTAGTTATGCAGAATGACCCCAAACTTTCCAGTCTGACCCGCTTATGATAATCAAGAACATAGCTCTTATGGGGTTAACTGCTACAAATGTGGTCACCCTGGTCATTTGACAAAATTCTGCCATAACTGCCGTGTGAACTATGTACACCAAGGTCAATACTATCAGGGAAAAGATGGAGTGGAGTAGAGACGGGACCCTCTAACTCTGCAATACCCAGTCAAAATGTCCCTAAATCAAAAGTAGTATACCATGTGTTGGGGAAGTTGATACAACTGGATGATACACTACCCATATTGGTGGATTGGAGGGGGATCGAGATGAGTCTCAAGATTTATGAAAAAGGGATACATGAATTATGATTGAGAAAAATGATGACATTCAGTGAATCGAGAGGATTTATGCCAAGATTTGATATTAATGAGAGTAATTTGTAAAGGGAAGAAAATAGAAGAGTACCAAGCTGAGGATGCATCCAGCTGAGGGAACTAATGGTATAAAGAGCCTCATGGGAGATTAAAGAGAGTAGTCTTTTTATGAGTGAAAAGGGAGCTTAGAAAAGTCTGTGATTTATATTAAAAATGAAGCTAAAAATAAGGGGCGATAGCTCTGTATATATTTTATCAAGTTTTCAATAAGTCAGCAATTCTCATATTGTCCAATTTGATTTGCTCAGTGGCTGATACCTTGTGAAAAACCAACTCAGCAGAATCGAGCCCAGACGCTGAGAATTAAGAGTAATGCTCACTACAGGGGCCACTAAGCAACTGAAGTTTTGTTAAGGAAAAAAATTAAAATACATCGATGAGTCCCCATTTGTTCTGACATAACCTGATCGGATTCCAGGCGCAGTATGCTGAAAAAGCCTGGGAGGCGCCTAACCCCAACCAACATTACTTACTGTTACTGACCAGGGGATGATGAAGTTATGATTAATTTGCAATTCAAGAATTGCCCTGAGCTGACGATCAACCAACAGGGACGCTCCACAAATGTGACTCCCCAAAAACTAAGAAATATTATGGAATGGCTGTTGCGCAGGTATCGCCTATACAAGGATGAGACTGGGGAAAATGCCATGAGTTTATTCTATAACTATCGCAATCAAGAAAATTTATACGCGCTGTACATGTCTTATTTAGATGCAACTACCAAAGGTTAGCTCGCCGCCTCAGTACCCACAGAATTGAGGAATATTCAGTCACTTATGTGCAACCTTCGATTCATCAGCTACTGCATGTTCTGGCTCATCATAATATTGAAATTGGAGATGTATTATGGTTCACTCAAGCACAGCAGCATGATACTCGCCTCCTGCTCAACTGCCTCGATTGTTCTTTTTCAGAAATACAAGGGGCGCTGGCACAAATGGATCATCATGTTGGGGATGCCCGCCGTCAATTGGACATTCTGGTACCACAGTTAAATTCAGAATTTCCTCAAGTAATAAGTGAACTGCTGGATCAGCATGGCCCATTGGTGGAGTGGATTCAGGATGTAACAACCTTGGGGAATTATATTGAGCACTTTATGCTGGAGCTAGCTGAATGGGCAGAAGCTCTCAAAGCTGTGATTGTCCAGCTCAAGGAGAAAAAGACCCTTATGGAACAACAAGTGGCAGCCCACGTTGGCTCTCTATTGACAGAAGTAAACCAACTTCATATCAATTGGAATACCCAGAGAATGACAGATAACACGCTTATTTTTCAGTCAACATCTCCCAAATATCTCCAGCTTATTCATCAAGTTACACAACTGGAAGTCGTTAGTCAGGCTGAGCGCCAATGAGCCTTTCATCTTCTGATTGGTGAGATAAGAGAGTATGCGGACATGTAAGGGCGCCTTGATACCTTTTGACAGGCCAATGAGAAATCAGTGCAGGAACGATCCTCCCTTGTTAACCAAATAAATGACACCAATCAACAAGTGGAAAATGCCAGTCAACAGCAAACCCACCTGCAGAATATAATTGAAGAATTTCTTTTGCAATTACAAACTGTGGAACAGAAACTGAATGAAGAAAGGGAATTCCACCGGGAAGTGCAACATCAGTATGAAATGCTGCAACAGGAATTTCAGGATGGACGGTGTAAATGTTATTTGGTTTAAGAGGAGCAGTTGATCAACAAACAGTTTGCGGGGCATACTGGAGGTGGGGGAAATGGGGCAGTTAGTGGTGACTCAGGGTAAGAATGTTATGGATCAGCAAATGAATATCCATTGGGTAGTACAATGGACCCTCCCGCGCAACATGACTTCTCCCGATTCCTTTTTGACAGGTTCAGATTCATCTGGCTGGCTGTATGATAATGCACAAAGTGATGGTTCCCATAGTCACTCCAAAAACAATTTTCCTGCCCCTTGCAGCAGGAACCTAGAGCAAAGAGAATGTGTTCATATCAAAAAATTACCTCCTTTCAGTCATGACAGGAACCTACATGGTTACTTTAAACATTTCAAATTTACTGTGGAAGGGGCTACCAATCAACAAAAAGCAAAGTTGTTGCTGTCCGCTTTAGATGTGGAAAGCGCTGATCAAGTGACCTGCTATCTTCCAAATAGCTCAGTATTTTACGCATAAGTAAAAGCAATCATTATCTGGCTGTTTGGGGGCGCTACCTAGATGTCTCAATGGAAAGCTGATTTTATGACTATACAGGTTTACCAAAATGAGACCCAGTCAGAATTCGCTGAGCAGTTTTTGGTGGAAGCAAACTTCCTACTTGGAGCTAACATTTTAACCACTGAGGATGTAGGTATAGTGATGATGGTGGCTGTCAAACCATATCAGGTACTATATAATGCTATGTCTCATGTGTTGGATGGGGATACCAGACTTATTCAAATTATGAACACCTTACATCACTCTCCGCCACAAACAGCGCCCCCAACGTAGCCCAAAAAATCTCTGTTGCCTTCGCTCCAACCCTTTCAGGATATAGGCCTCAGCGACTGGGTTATCCACCGCTGGAATGTATCATCCCTCATATGAGTCAGTAGACCCTTTTCGGCCCATGTACGCTTCACCAGTTTGTCCACGACCTTGGAACCTTACAGGCAACTTTTGACCTGGTCCTTCCGCCCCAAACTATATATGTGAACCTTTTATGAACACTTGCTGCCAGTGCGGACAAAGAGGGCATTATGCGGACAATTGCCCGAGCAAACCACAAGTGTACGCAATACCAACTAAGATAGTCAAGCAGAGAAAAGATCAAGTGGAGTAGAGATGGGACGCTCTATCTCCGCTAAGTTCAATTCACTTGTCCCTAACAATTCCCAAATGTCTTTTCAGGTAGAAATTGAACCTCAATCAGATGCTTTGTTATACCAGCTGCTTTCATTGGATACCCCTGCTTCCCTCTTCTGAGAATAAAAGTTTACCACATCAGGCCGAGTTCATTAAGACATGCAGAAGCCATATGCATGGCAGATCCTGGAACAAACTGGCATCAGCACCGCGGATCCTTTGACAAATGTCGCACCTTTAGTAGGGGTTAACGTAGCCATTCTGGTGGAGAAAATCAATAGTGAGTATCCTCAGGTTGGCAAGGGCATTTATTCCTTTTTGAGTAGCACAAAGCCCTTGAATGTACAAGTAATAAACACTGATGGTTCTTCTTACTTGGAATGTACTTATTGCAACATAATTGTTCAAAACACAAAAATCTGCGCTATCATAGACATGGGAGCACCTCTGAACATAGTCTCCACTCAGTTGGTGGATAAACTTATTTTGAAACCGGATGTGGACCATAGAGTAGTCTACAGGACCGTGGGAACGCACAGCACTGTGTCTGAAGGAACATATAGCATGTTGCCTTTACGATTCAGTTCAGTCCAGGTGTCCGCTCCAGTGGTGGTTCTGCCAAATAACCACTACAATATGTTAATTGGAGTGGCATTTATGAAGAAATTTGCCGTTGTGATAAAAAGGCGGAAGAAACTCTTACTATTTTCAGCCAACAGATTCTCATATATTTTTCCTCTGGTGGTATCCCAACAGATCCAGTCCACTCTGGTCAGATTAATCTAGCATACAGTGACAGAGTGATTCCTGTTTGTTATTGGTGACTGAGTTGGCAGACCAGGATCCTCCCCAACCAGATATACGAGTACAAAGGGATCCCGCTTTGGGCAATGCATGCTTTAAGCTTACCATCTGGACACCAGAGCAAAGTAGGGTTTGGGCTTGAAATCGATGTTTCTAAGGGGCTTTATGGAGAAATTATGGCGCCTCACCAGAACTCACAGCTCGAGCCACATGTGGCACCAGGGTTGCTGCTACCTGGGAATGGGGAGGTGAAAGTGCTGCTAGGACCATCTAGTACTAAAAAAAGTGCTGCTAGAGAACCTACATAAGAAGACAATAATGATTTGGCGGCACCAAGTGGTGGCTTACCACACTTAGTCCCAATAGAGGAAGTTCATTGTATTCATGATTTTGGCTCATGGGAGGGTCTCAGACTACCAGCTCACTCCTCATTTGGTGTACTAACCATAGTTCCATGGAAAGCGCTCATGGGATTATCAGCGGATCAGCAAGATAAGGCTATGTCATTATTTAAAAGTATTGGGATATTTTCGCAAATAACAATCATGACTTGGGGTGCGCTTAAGGGGTGGTACATCAGATAGATATGGGGGATCACCCTCCCATTCAATAAATGATCTATTAGACATTCAAAAGTGGCGTAAGAGGTTGTCTCTGACGAGGTGGATAAACTTATCAAACAAGGAATGCTAGAGCTGTCAAACAGTCCGTGGGCATCACCTGTGCTCATCATAAAAAAAAGGATGGCTCGAATCAAGTGGTTATTGACTATCATAAACTCAAATTATGTAACAAAGAAAGATTCCTACCCTCTTCCATGGATTGATGATGCATTAGACCAATTGGGTGGTGTGAACCATTTATCTGCCATGGATCTGATCTCGGGGTACTGGCAGATCAAATTGCCATTAGTGGAGCGGGAGAAATGTGCGACCATCTCCTCAAGAGGGTTGTTCCAGATGACTCGCATGTCACAAGGATTGTGCAATGCCCTGACTACATTCCAGCGTGCCATGGATATGATTTTAGGTGATTTAAAGCTGTCCTGCGTCCTAGTTTACCTTGATGACATCAATGTGTTTTTTGCGGATGTTTACAAAGCACCTGGCCCACTTGGAGCAAGTGTTTCAGCACCTCGCTGCCACTAATATCAAAATTAAGCCTCAAAAGTTCCATTTCTTCAAAGAACAATTGGAATACCTCGGGTTTGTCATGGATTCAAATTGGGCTTAAACCACAGCCAGCTAAAGTGGAAGTGATAGTCAAGATGACTCGCCCAGGGAATAAGCGGGACATTCAGGTGTTTTGAGGATGGTTGGGTATTACTGACGGTTCATTCCCAATTGCAGCTGCATCAGGGCCCCACTTTATGAGTTGTTAAAAAAAAACTTCCTTCAATTGGACAGAATAATGCCAGAACGCTTTTGATGTATTGCGAACCGCGTTAGCAAGTGAACCCATTTTGCACTATCCCAAATTTAACGAACAGTTCATAGTATAAATGGAAGCATCCCTTGCTGCTATTGGGGCAGTTTTATCCCAGAAGGATGATGACAGCGTGGAACATCCTGTCGCATTCTGTAGTTGAAGCTTGAGTTGTCACAAACAAAACTACACTTTAACTAAGTGGGAGTGTCTAGCGGTGATCTACGCTTACAAACAGTTTTGGGTATATTTGCATGGGGTAAGATTCCAAGTAGTGACGGATCACGCTTCCTTGCGCTGGCTACAGAATCTTCATGAACTGGAAGGACGGCTTGCATGTTGGGCTCCGAAGCTGCATGCATATGATTTCAAGATATTACATCGACCAGGAGCAAAACATCAAAACGTGGATTGTCTGTCTCAGTTGCCCACAGTCGCTATCACGGTGGATCTAGCTGATATAATGTACAAAAAGATGGTGGCGAACAAATACCAGGATGAGCCGCTGCAGGTGATCAAGGTGTTAGATGGACTTAGGGAGAATACCTTTAAACGAGGGGAAGAACTATATAAGCAGATTTGGGACTTGACGCTGAGTTTTCCTAAGCCTTTGGCTAGACCCTCAATACTTATGGATGCTCATAGGCTGTAGGACATGGAGGATTTTAGAAAACGATAGAGTTCTTGCGACCCCAATATTTCTGGGAAAGCATGCATTATGACATATTGGAAATGGTTAGCTGTTGCCATCAGTGTCAAGTGGAAAAGCCTTTCTGCAAGAAAACCACCTACCAACTAGTTAAACCCTATTCGCATGGCACCCTGTTTCCATTGATGTAGTGTGACTCTGCTGACTAGTGCCAATTGATCCAAGTATATAATTGTTGCCATTGATCATTTGACATGATGGGTGGAGGGCAGGGCTATTAGCGACTTGGGCGCGGTCACAACTGCCAAGTTTATTATGTAGTGTTTTATACAGCGACATGGCTGCCCGCTGTTCATTCTGACAGACAATGGAACAAAATTCACTTCGCATATCCTGCCAAAGTTAAACGAGTTGATAGCGATTCGCGGGGTTTTGACCACCCCCTATGATCCAGAATCAAATGGGATGGTGGAGCGACTCAACGGAACCCTAGTGAACATACTCTGAAAATTGGTAACGGATTGGCCCTCAGAATGGAGTGCCCTTCTACCTACTGTGGTTTTCACTTATAATATCAGTTATCATTTGGCCACTGGTAAAAGTCCATTTCAAATGCTATATGGTTGACATCTGGCTCTGCCGGCCTTGCTATATTCGTGTGTAGAGGAAACTGGTGGTGTGAATCCTCAGCGATATCTGAAGACACTCATGTATACACTGATCAAGCTACAAATGGAAGCCTACTCCATCAGTTTGGCCAAGAAGAGTTGTGATCGGGCAGCCAATCAGAAGCGCCAGAGCAGACTTCCGTTGTTTGCTGTGGGAACTATGTTTTATTCCACGACCAGCATGGATTTGGACGAAAAAACAAGCTCTCCAACATTTGGGTCAGCCCATTTTAGATTATTGAGAAGACTGGCATGGATGTCTACACTATTAAGGAACCCGCTGGGGGTCAGATTATCAACCAAGTCCATGGAAAGTTCCTCCAAGCATATAAACAGCAAGAGCCTATCATCCAGTCAAAGGGGGGTAATGTTGGGAAGTTGATATGACTGGATGATACGCTACCCATATTGGTGGATTGAGGGGGATCAAGATGAGTCTTGAGACTTATGAAGAAGGGATACGCGAATTATAATTAAGCAAAATGATGACATTCGGAGAATTGAGAGGATTTATGCTGAGATTTGATACAAATGAGAGAAATTTGTAAAGGGAAGAAGAATAGAAGAGCACCACGCTGAGAATGCATCTGGATGGGGGAACTGAGGTATAAAGAGCCTCATGGGAGATTAAAGAGAGTAGTCTAATTATGAGTGAAAAGGGAGCGAAATAAATTCTGCGATTTATAAAAAAACAAAGGTATAAATAAGGGGTGATAGCTCCTATATATTTTATCAAGTTTATTAAGAAGTTGGCGATCCTCATATTGTCCGTTTTGGTTGCTCAGTGGCTAATACCCTGTGCAAAACTAACTCGGTGGAATTTAGCCCAGATGCTGAGAATTAACACCCTGCGAGAGTCCCTCAGTATAATGATGGAACTTTATATCAGCAGCCAGTTGGAGGAGTAAATTTAGTAACCTGAGCTCAAGCCAAGGTGGCGGTGGAAGAAGAGTCCCCCAAACAACTGAAGCCATATGCCTGTCAAATACTTGATTAAGCTTCCTTAGACCAACTTAATTCTGCCATAGATGCACCAACTCTGAAAGGAGTAAACGTTGCCCTTCCAGTAGATGCCATTGTCAAAGAATACCCCAAGTCAGTGAAGGGATAATGATTTTCTTGGGAAAAGAGAGCCCGTAAATGTTCATGTATTAAACAGTCAATATTCTTCAGATTCTGAGTGTACATACTGTGATATTTTTGTAGCAAAAAATAGAGTTCGCGCTAATAAAAGATACTGGTGCTCCAGTCAACATAGTGTCCACTAAAAATGGCAAAGTTGACGTTGAAATTTGATGTGGACCATCAAATGGTTTATGGAACTGCTGGAGCTGTAAGAACTGTCTCAGAGGGGACTTACAGTGCGCTACGTCTGCACTTTGGGTCCATTGTCATTGTAGCCCCAGCAATTGTGCTAATGAATGAAAACTATGACCTTCTAATAAGGACCTCTTTCCTGCGCTTTTGGGACTGTTGTTGATATGACGGAGGAGACCCTCGCCATTCTGGGTCAGCAGATCCCAATTTACTTTACCAATAGTGGATTACCAAAGGATCCGTGCATATGAGCCATATCAACCTTGTCTATAGTGATGGGGTGATGCCAGTTCGCTATCACCAACTAAAGCACAAGACTTGGCCCCTTCCCCAGAAGATATATGATTATCAAGGGATACCACTTCGCGCTGTGGGGCCCATATCTATTCCTTCTGGACATCAAGTCTTAATGAACACCAAGTTAGAAGTGGAAGTGCTAAGTGGGTTATATGGGGAAGTCATTGGTCTCTATCATCAAACACAGTTTGAGCTGCAAGTGGCTCCAGGGATTATACTTCTGGGACATGGGGGGATTAAGGTTTTGTTAGCAAACCTCCAGAGCAAACCAATGCAAATCCACTGACACCAAACTGTAGCGTATCTACGTCAGATTCCCATAGATGAGGTCCGTCAGATTCATGATTTTGTATCTTGGATGAATCTATTCTACCAGATGAGACACCAGCTGATGTACTAATGGTGGTACCATGGGAGTAATTTAAATGGATATCGGAAGAACAAAAAGACCAAGCAATAGCTTTATTTCAAAAGTATAAGAGGATTTTCACTATCAATGATCATGATTTAGGGTGTGCTTGGGGGGTGGTCCATTGAGTAGACACCGGCAATCATCCTCCTATAAGGTCTCAGCTGATACGCTGATCACAGTCAGTGGAAGACGTGGTTACTGAGGAAATCAACAAGTTGTTAGAGCAAGGGATGCTCAAACTGTCCAAAAGCCTGTGGGCTTCGCCTGTTCTAATTGTAAAAAAGAAGGATGGCACCAACCGCGTAGTAATAGACTACTGGAAGCTCAACAGTATTACAAAAAAGGACTTGTATCCCTTGCCAAAAATTGACGATGCTCTGGACCAATCAGGGGGAGACTGTTACTTCTCTGTGATGGACTTGATATCAGGTTGATGGCAAATCAAGTTACCCCTGGCGAACATCGATGAATCCCCCCCTCAGGTTGGGACCATCTAGTACTAAAAAAAAAGTTACCCCTGGCGAAACAGGAAAAATGCGCTGTAATCACCTCTAAAGGTTTTTTTCAAATGATGCGGATGCCTCAAGGGCTGTGGAACGCCCCAGCTACGTTTCAGCGAGCCGTAGACACTATTCTTGGTGATCTGAAACTGTCATGCATCTTTGTATACCTTAATGATATCAATGTTTTCTCTTAAACCTTTTTGGCGCATCTTGACTACCTTGAAGCAGTATTCCGCCAGCTGGCTGAGGCGAACATTAAAATTAAACTCAAAAATGTAACTTCTTCAAAGATCAGCTGGAGTACCTAGGGGTTTGTGGTAGACTCTAATGGGAAAAACCACGGACAGCTAAGGTGAAGGCCATCAGCAAAATGACTACTCCTAATAATAAGCATGACATACAGGTATTTTTGGGTTTTGGTCAGTTATTACCGGTGCTTTATCCCTAATTTTAACTGTATTGGGGGCCCAATATTTAAGTTGTTAAAAAAGGATGCTGTGTTTGAATGGATGGAACATCATCAATCCGGTTTTGATACACCCCATATGGCGTTGATCAGTGCATCGGTGTTATGATATCTAAACTCCAATCAGGAGTTTATCATTCAGACAGATGCATCCCTCTCTGCGGTTGGGGCTGTACTTTCTCAGAAAGATGACGAGAGAGAGGAACATCCTGTAGTATACTGTAGTCAAAGTCTGAACTTTCACAAGCGTAATTATACTGTGACTGAGTGGGAGTGTTTACAGTGATCTACGCGTATAAGCAATTCAGAGTCTATCTAAACAGGGTAAAGCTTAAAGTCATGAAAGATCACGCATCATTACGTTGGTTGCAGAACCTCAAAGAACCCGAAGGCCGTTTGACTCAATGGGCTCTTAAGTTGCAGGCCTATGATTTTGAGATTCTCCATTGGCCAGGAGTAAAGCATCAGAACGCTGACTGTTTATCTAAGTTACCAACTATTGCTGTGACAGCGGACCTCAGTAATATGATGTATAATAAGATGCTCAGCAGAAAATATGACGACAAACTGCCCCAAGTAATCAAAGTGTTAAATCAGATATGCACGGATACCTTCCAACGGAATGGGGAACTGTACAAGTGGATTGGCGATTCTACAGTGAATTTTCTGTGCCCCTCAGCATGACTGGGAATTATTGTGAGCGTGCACAAGGCAGTCGGGCATGGTGGAGTGGCAAGACAATGGAGTTGTTACGCCCCTGATACTATTGGGAAAGCATGAGCTTCAATGTGCTCAGAACTATTTCCTGTTGCCATCAGTGCCAAGTGGATAAGCCATTTCGCCATATGATGTCATAACAGTTATTGAAACCACAGTTCACTTGGCACACAGTTTCCCTCGATATTGTTGGCCCCTTGCCAACTGGAGCCAACTGTTGTAAGTACATTTTTGTGGCTATCAACCATTTGACACAGTGGGTTGAAGAAAGGGCAATAGAAGACTTGGGGGCAGTTATGGTGGCCAGGTTCATGATGGAATGCATTATTCAGTGGCATGGCTGCCCTCAGTTTATTCTCAATGAAAATGGAACCAACTTCACCTCGCACATTCTCCCCAAACTGAACGAGCCTATAGGAATCTGTGGGGTTCTGATGACCCCATACCACCCTGAGTCCAACATAATGGTTGAACGGGTAAATGGAACTCTGGTAAACATACTATGAAAATTAGTGACAGATTGACATTTTGATTGGAGCTCTCTCCTTTCCACTGCCATGTTCACCTATAACATTATTTACCATTCCACCACAGGGAAGAGTCCCTTCCAACTACTATATGGCTGACACCCGGCTTTTCCAGCATTGCTTTATTCATGTGTAAAAGACACCAGCGGACTGGAACCCCGCCGCTATTTGACTAACCTTGTGAACATTCTGATCAAACTGCAAACTGAAGCATATCTCTTTAGCTTATCCAAGAAGATTAGAAATCACGCTGATCAGGCATGTCATAGTAGGCTGGCGCCATTCAAAGAAGGCGATGTGGTTCTCTTTCATGACCAACATGGATTCAGGCAGAAACACAAGCTGGCCAGTGTATTGGATTGGTCCATTCGAAGTTATAGAGAAAACTGGGGTCAACGCATATACCATCAAGGATCATACAAGTGGTTGGATCACTAACTGAGTACACGCAAAGTTCTCTAACCTTACAAACAATAGGTACTTATCATCCAGTTAAGGAGGGGGTAATGTCGCGATTCCAATATGACTGGATGATAATCTTGGGAAAGCAGAACGGAATCCGCCAAACATAGTATCAGTTATGGTTATTTAAGTGCCTTGAGATGAGGCGATATTGGGATATAATGGGTTTTATTGGTTCGCCTCTATATAAGGCAATAAGGCGATAAGGTGATGTCAATATTTGACAAATCTGAAGTTAATCTCCTACAATTAGGATGACAGAGGTTAGAGAATAACAAGCTGAATTCAAGGAGAATTGGTGGAATAGAATAGCCCAAGCTATGAAAAGAAGTATCGCCTGAAGCCACTGTATATACGCGTGATGGGCAATTGAGAGTAGATTTTTCTAGCATATAAGTGACAGGATAGCGAAAGATAGCTGTATTTATAAAAATAAATAAAGAATTGTTTGGGGCGATTTCTCCTATTTTAAGTATATTTTCAAGTGTGTCCGAAGGACCAACGATTCCCACATTGTACATCTGTTGCTCAGTAGGTTCAACCTGTGTGAATAATCTGACAGATCTTAACGATACTGTCCAAAATTATAACAGGCCAATTGCTCCTTTAGGCTTTTGAGTTTTAGTATGTTAGAGGAGCAACTGTTCTTCACAGTCACAAAAGCAAGTTTTGAAACCTTGGCAAGATTGATTGAGCTGTAATATGTAGCTATAAGTGAGCTTGGTAAATATGGTAAAGTTATCCCTCTTTTCTGGCAAGGCGATAATTAAAAAACCTGGGATTGAGGGAGACAACATCTGAAACACTCAGAATTATCTCTCGTCTGAGAGCTGTAAAGTAATAAATGCTTTGAAGCACCAACAGTGCCAAAGTACATCAAATTCGAGTAGGGGAACATATTTGGTGCACGGACAGCACCAAAATACCCTACGTCAAGTTAGTTATGCAAAATTTAACTTGTTTTTGGTCTAACCTAGCCACATGAAAAACTTAACATAGCTGGAAACCTGGAAAGACAAACATTTGAGCGAGATAAGCAAACTTAAAATAACCTTTCTTCATTTTACAAAGAGAAAAGGGCTGACAAACAGAGCTTGTTTGGGAGCAACTAACAATGCTCACCAGGGAGGGACAAAGGTGAAACTCTGAAGTGGGCTTTGTAATTGGCGGGAGAACAATTTTATAGTTGCCATCAGGGGCCTCACTTGAACCATCAATTAGGCTCATATGAGCCTAATCACAATCCAGTCTAGGCATAACCCAGCACCCAAACTCAACGAAACCAAAATATCTTCTAAAACTGATTTGACTAAGGTTTTGGTTTTCTAAATCTGAGTTAAAATGTAACAATTGAGACAAAATTGGTTTGCTACACCATCTATGCAAAGCTTGCATCCTTAAGCCATATTTTATATCTTTCTCATAAGGCTACAAGCGCCATTGGAGCCTTGTTTTTAAGAGTCATTGGAATCATCAAGAGCTGATCTAAGGATCTGGATTCCCCTTTGTGAAGAGAAAAGTGGTCACTGCACATGTTCGTGGGGGTTTATTCCTTTAAATATTAGAGCTTCATGTATGACGACAAGAAGCACAAATATAAGTTTGTAACAGTTCAGGTGAATTTAACGTTTGTTCACACAAAAAGTTAGACATTTCCAACCTACATTAAACTTGAGACAAAAACTAGTGAGATTTATTAGAAGCTATATCAAGGTAATTTCTTTAAGGATATAAGTTTCATATATATAGGTCATTTATGGCAATCTAATGCCCATTTATTATAATCATTGTCAATGATTACTGGAGAATTAGTTTACTATTACCCATCGACCTGCAGCATTTGACATGTTATTGGTCAGAACTTCCATTGAATCAATTACCTAAGTAGTGATTGTGCCCTAAAGTCTGGTAAACTAAACTAACAGGGATCATCCCTGATAAGTTATGGAATTCTAAAAAATTAATTATATTTGTTAATTTGGAGATCTACTTCGCACGAGTTTATAGTCATTGACATAACTTTAAATGATTGAACACTAAGTTGAAACTTCCTCCTTGGAAGCATAAAAGTCAACAAAACTATTGAATCATATTGGGGACATCCCTGGTATATCACTAGTATTGAAACATACTGGGAAATTCATACTATTTTTAAATAAAACACATCTCTCACTTAATCAGAGTACCTTCTTTAAGATGTCTATAAGTGCAAATACTTTGCACAACCCAACGCATCCTAGAGGCGGCAGAACCAAAATGGCGGTATATGTCGCCAAAAACAAAACAAGATTGAAAAAAGGCGGCATTCATAACAAATAAAATGGCGTCAGAGTTACAAAAAAAACTGTTAGGCAACCATTAACAATGAAATTTATGGCATTAACCCATAACTTAAATTAAACAGACATCCTTATAATAGCACGATTAGGTATAAAAAATAACAAAAAGAGTCCCACATTTCACTGATGCCCAATCTCCTATTCTATCCACCATGTTCTGCTAGCTAAAGCGGGCGCTGGACAAAAAGTTTTCCCAAAGCTTCCTCACCATCTGATATGGCTTTCTAGGCTGATAACTTAGGGGCTATATTAGGAATTTTTTTATTTATAAAAGATCTCAAAATTTGGCTCATTCACAAATAAAGATGCGTGGCGACTCCCCTTTTTGGGTTAGGCACCACTAGTGCTAAAAAACAAAAAGAGTTATGACATCTGATAACAGGTTTTCATGCTCTTAGAAACTTAGTATAGACCCTATTCACAATATGACCATAAGTGAGATCCTTGATTATATATAGACATCTAAGGCCAAATTTGAATGACCTGAATGGTCATACCCTGAGCTTGTCTAACATATTCCATTGTTTAAAGCTGAGAGTGTCACAATAATCACACATATAACCAATTTTATAGTAGGCAGGGCTGGCCATTTTGATTCTTTGTATCTCAAAACCTTGAGCTTCGCTTGAGAGTAATGGCATAAGCAGATTAATCTAACCCTATCAAAAATTTTATCAAGCTTTTCAAAATTCTTAAGGTTAACATTTCAAGCTCTGTTCAAGCATGAGATAAAATTTAGGGCAAACTAGCCCAATGTCCATAAAGCATTTCAAAAAGTATTTTCCAACGAGCAAATGATAGCTATAAATAGACAAAAGTTATACTGAGAAAAGTGTTACTCAGCTGGAAGGTGTTCCCACAACAAGCTTTTATCAAAATAGTAATTAGAGTACCATTCGCCCTTTTTACAATCTCATTGGTTTCTGGATGGTAAAATGTATTCAGTACTCCTCATACTAGCATCAACTTTTTTAACATAAGACAAGATATGTGTGGTAAAGTCGCTTCCATTATTAATAAAGATAACCTAAGGGCAAGCGTGCTGGTAAATCATTTTCTCATTTATAAAATTATTTGTACTGGTGGCATCTACTTTAGTTAGAGCATGCGTCTCTACCAAACAAGTCAGGTTATTAATTGCTACAATAGCATATTAACCTTTATAAATATCAATGGTCAAACCCTTTCTACATCAATTGATATAGTATACCACACAAACTCAGACTTCTAGACGGAAAAGTAGTGGCTTAAAGAGTTCAGTTGCCTGAAACATTGCACAACAACCAAGTTTTTCAAAATGTCAAAATTAAGGTATTATCATTAGTACACCCATTACTGATGCTCCAAAGCTTTCTGCGGACCCCATGGCTGGTTATGTTATAAGCCATGTTGATAACTGCAACGCGCTTGGATGGACATGAAAACAGTCGAGATTTTTCCCTAACAATTTTCTACAATCTACCTTTAATAATCACCATGTTTTCCATCGCTTTGTTTAATGCTTAACTTAAACTCTGTTGGCTGGTATCTGATACCACGCTAAGCATCTTCTCATACAACGCACCTGCTTCACTCACAATATTAAATGTGTGGCAACTGTGACAATCCATATGTAATCTGGAGCGTGGTACCAGCTTGGTGCACAATCTCATTAATATGATTTTAACTTTAGAGCTCAATGGATCAACCTCCATTCAGGCTCCTTCAAGTTATTTAGTAATCTCAGCGATAAAAGTTCTGGTACTACAGTAAGGTGGAATCTGTGGATATATACGTAGAACTGCTTTCAGGCATATATTACCGCAAGGCTTTCTCATATGGTCACAGTACATTTTTGCTCTTGTTTACGCAAACTACAGTTTGCATAATTTACATTATGCTCATAGCCAAATTCATCCACCTGGCTCAGCATGGCACTGACTGCCATCAAAGTGTATCATTTTGAATATGAATGGCTCAAAAAATTGAAAATCACAATATCGATTACAGCATTAAGTATACTCTTATTGCATCAAAGGAGTCCAGGATTCCTTATTCCAACGAAGCCTTTCTTGGAATCATTTAACAGGAGAGTAAGTGGCTTGGCAATGGAATCAAAGTTCTTAATGAACAAGCTATATTTAGCTGACCAATCAAAAATTAGATGACCACCTTGAAAACTCTGCAGTTGAGACAAGGCCCAATTTTCCTCAGATTTGGGTATTTGAGGGCGAAGGCCATTAGTGTCAACGAAGAAAGTTCAAGTATTTGACCTTCTTTCTTTTAGAAGTTACATTTCCGATTATTTTATCTTCATATATGCTACCTTTTTGAAAGTTTCTTCCAAGTGTTCAAGGTGTTCTTTAAAAGTGCAACTGAAAACATTGTTTTCATATTGGTAGATGATAAAGCATGACAGCTTTAAGAACCTAACACTATATCTTTCACATAGTGAAACGTTTCTGGCGCATTGCAAAGACTTAAGGCATCCGCGTCATTTAAATTAGTCCATGGGTGGTAATTAATACATATTTTTCTTGATACTCCTTAGTAGATCAATCTGTCAGTACCCAAATGTAAGATCTATTACCAAAAAGAATTGAGCTCTATCTAAGCGATTAAGAGAAATTTAAATACGCAGATGAAGATATTTGTCCTTTTTTGTTATTTTATTCAGCTGATGATAATCTATGACAGCCAAATTAAATTTATCTTTCTGTTCAACAGTTAGGATTGAGCTCGCTAAAGTACTTATTGATGGGACTGAAAATCAATGATATAGTAGCTTAGAAACTTTGTTGTCAACTATGGCCTTACTTTGCCATAAATTTAAGATTGGTAGCATACAAATTAGCTGTTGATCCCCAATGTTGACCTTATGAACTATACTTTTAATATCCAAGGTCATATCATCTTGTGTAAACACCCCAGAGTATCATTAAAATAAAATAAGACATGTTCCTTTTGTTCCTCTGAGATCCCTGTCAACTTTTCCTGATTGAATACTGTCAGGATTCAAAATGAGGAACAAGCTGAGATCCCTACTCCTGAATCGAGCCTCATTAAGTCAACTTTTGCGCCCTAACATCTGAAACCCCTCTTTAAAAGCATTAACGAGGAGTTCAATCTGGAAGCATCACAAACCCATATTAATAGAAATGCCTTCTGGAATTGAACCCCTTCTTCCTGAACCTCAAAAGGGGAGGCTTCTAAAATAGTGGTCATGAAGACGATGCAGAACAAGGAGCGTATCAATTAGTGGGCAATTCAAAAATGAAGCTAAAAATCCTGATCATAAGGGGCCATGAAGGTCTTATAGGCACCACATCACCACACACCCTATCAATATTGACACTTTTAAATCAACCAAAAATATATTTATCTCTATCTTTTTGTCCTCATTGACATCTCAACTATTTTACAGCTTTGATCCCATTTTGACTTTGGCTAAAGTCAAGAGAATTGTTACACTGAATAAGTGGTGCTCACTACATGGTACTCCAAGATGTCCAAGTGAATACGTCTAGCATTAAAAATGGAGAAATCATAGAAAATAAGAAAACTAATCTGAAATTATTTGAGAAGCATATCTCAATGTATAAACACCTCTAAGTATGAAAAAAGTCCTCTGCAGCCTGAAAGCTTATAGTTTGGGCCACCTTTCAATCTGCCTTACCTTTTGTTGATCATAATCAGTATCAACTCCAGCATGAGAACCTCAGCGAGATTATTAAACAACTATTAGATAGAATCTCCGTAGGAGGCTGATCCATTCACTCTTAACCTCTTCAATACCTTCCACGATGTGAGATTTATATACCTTAGTCTTACTACCCTCAGGTGAACTAGCTTTGTGTATTGAGCGCTATCTATGAAGCTTTGTCCATCCATCCATACAACACATCTCTACAAATAGTTGAGTTGCATCATCATGAAGTAGCTCAACTTTTAGGGCTTACTCAGTCTCTACACTCATATATTGTTGGCTTTGATAATGTATCTCTTCCTTCATTCTTGATCATCAAGAAGTTATTATCATTAAGTGTCAGTTAATCAATGAGGCTCATAACTAACTTGGTATGAGAGATAGTGGATTTTAGGCTACTTTGAGGACCAGCTTCGTCAAAAATGTGCAGCTACATGAGTTCACCTGGAACCAATGCCTCAAGTAGATTGAGGACCTTATGTGGAATGTCCATCAGCACTATCTTGAGATAGCCTCCTGCGATATTGACTCTGGGAGTGAAGGCCTGAAGGTTTTTTAGAACTCAAGGATCTTCTGTTCCCACAAGCCTACTCCTCGTGCTAAAATTTAGTGGCTTTGCTAATTGGTCAAAAATGATAACACCTAGTTGATAACTGCATAATTTCAGTTTGTGCACTCTTTGAGTTGTCTGATAATATATGTTTGTCAAATGATAATAATATGAAGGCACTATCCATATTTGAATAGATAATAAGTTTTGGTCTAACACTCACCTGTATTTGTCCTAAAAATACTCCTGATGTCTTCAGTAGGAATTTATACCCTTATCCGCTTAACTTGATCCATGCACAGATCCTAATTTATGGTATTTCCTCTGGTGACACAAAGTTGACTGCAATTCCCATCTCAGCTCAGCTTCTCAACTAAGGATCCTCGACCCTTACTCTTTACCCTTCTAAAGAGTCCCTAATTAAAGCACAAAAGCAATAATTTCATGAAGATGAATAGAACTATAAACCAATAATGAATTCTGCTAAGGTTGAGATTTTTCATTAAAGTGAATTATCAGGAGAATTTATAGAGGAAATTAGGCGCCCAACTTCCATTAAGTGCTTCAGCCATGAAACGGCAGCCATAGTATTGAATTTTCCTTTGTCACTCTTACCAGCAATAGTCTTCCCCATCCTGGTTAGAATCCTTCATCAGACATCCTAAGACCTAAAATAAAAATTTTCTTGTACGTGTCCCTAATGGTTTTCACTTGATCCCAGCAAACCAACCATATTTAGAAAGCAACCTGCTTAAGTAATAGGATTTCTTACCCATTCTGGCAGAATGCAAACCAAATACTAATTTTCTAGTTGCAGGTGGCATCACTCACCTCGTAACTTGCTCCTTAAATTCCCAATCAGTTGGGTATGGAACCTGACTGATACCAATCAGTGCAACTGATGGTTAATCATCAATCAACTATCAAATGCCCCCATTTTGTTGGCAACTATGCCTGACGAGATCTTAAGCATTCACCCACATCATTTCTCAACAAATCCAAACCTGGCGAATCACCTAAAATCCTCCAAACATTATTAGCCCAAAAATGGGGTCAACCAAGACCCGATTCACTCACCATAGGGGATCAACCCCTAGCGACTCATGGTAATCTAGATGGCTGGAAGTGTGGGCAAAAATCGCAACACCTGGAAATCCTAATGACTCCTGGAAACAAGATGTTCTAGTGGCGCTTGCTACCTTTTGAGATCAAGGTAACCAATGTGGCTCAAGGATACAAACTTCAAGTAGCTGGAGTCCCTCACAATCCCAGAGTCTCATTGATGCCTTTTCTGACAATATGGAAAATTTCGCACATTGTCTAAGCTCGCCAACAACTGCATCACTCAACCCAACAAACCTTTTGTAGGTTTGAAACTCTCTTGTATAATATTGGCTTCAGCTGCTAATCCAACATGCCAAAATTAAAGCTCTGAAGGAGCAACTTGTCCAGAAAGCTTCTACCTCCTTTTTAAACAGAGATTGGGATGAGATCCAGGAGGATCTGGATGGATTAAGGAAACAATTGGATTAATAGGCCACTTTCAACTATGAAGAAACTGAAATTTTCGAGCATGCACTGTTCTGCCATTAATAATCTACATCCATCTTTTTGAATAGCTTTAAGTCTAGTTTCAAGGAGAAATTGCCACATAGCAGTAAAGTATTGCCTCTTTTTTTCATTTATGAAATCTAAATGGAAGAGGCCACTGACCATCAGAAGGTGAAAAACATCCTCTTCTACCTAAATAGTACCGCTTGTTAACTTATGATCTTAATTAAAGGAATGCCACACCTGGGAATAAGTCCATACAGCCCTAATCCAGAAGTTCAGAAACAACTAGACATTGACCAATCAGAAGCAGATATTGGGGAAATTTTCTTGGAACAATGGACAAAGTCCTGTGGAGTTCCCAAGCCAATTTTATCCACAAACACAACCCTTGGTAACCAAAAATCCAAACTTTAAACAACGCCATAACTTCAGTCATATCTACTTAGGTATCATATCATGAGGTCCAAATGCACATGTTTGGCCAGAATAACAGCTTCACATGTATTCAGAAATTAAGGAAGACCTAATGAAATTCCTGCGTCTTTCTTGCATCCCAAGTTACGTGCATCCATTTTTTCCAGCTGTCCTTGGGTTACCGTTGTTGAAAATGAGAAGAAATGTAAACCTCAATGCTCTTAATGAATTAGATTTCTTCATAGCGCCAATACTTGATGGAAGAGACTTGACGAGGATGTAATATAAAAGATTCAGCATGAAGGATAGATTGAGCTATAATGACATAACTGTAATGCCTCAAGAATGTTTAGCGACCTCTAATGATTTTAATGTTGTCATACCAGAAGAAGATGATTTGGTACCCATTGATATTAAAAACCTGATACTTCTTACTTTTCTTCTGATGATTCTCCTATGTTACTCACTCTACCCCCTCATTCCAGGAGCATAGTAACATGCATCACCATTCAAGTTCATGAAATTCCTTGTCCATGCCTTGTTGATAGTGGTTCCCCATAAATGTCATTTTATCTAAATTAGTATAGCAAATCAAAATTGCTCCCAACTTGCCATATCACATGGAATATGGCACGGCTGGGTAAAATGCACCTGATATAGAGCTTATTCTCGCCACCTATTTACTTTGGCAAGCTTTTGGTGAATACATCAGCCATTACATAAGACAACCTTAAATATGACCTTCTTGAGACTCAGTTCCTCAGAGATTATTCTGACTTCATGCAATAAGATAAAGGATTTTTATCCTTACTGGGACACTAGGTCCCATTGATTTTTGAAACCTCCCGTGATGCTAAGATGGAGGTTAAAGCTTGGGCTTGCCTGTTGTAAAACGAAAGCAAAATCAACCAGCTCAAGTATTATGTAAGGGGGGCTCGAATATAGATATCCCTCTAAATCTAGACGTCCAATAGGCATGCCTATTTATTTGCCCAAGATTACCACTATGCCTTTAAATTCCCAGTTCATCGTTCATACCTAAGTTCATATTAATATTTCCTCAGTACAATTGCTGAAAATATGAGGCGTGGATAAACCGTCCATTAAGGAATTCTTGCCCTGCTCGCGAATTTTAGACCCTTCCTATGCTGGATCCATAGCAGTGTGGATAGCTAACATCACTGACAAACCTAGGATAGTAGGTCACAATACTCCAGCCGCTTATGTATGCCTCCTTTCTGTAGAGGCCAATGATAACGTTCGCAGCTTTGGAATTCTAAGGGAATTTGGGTTAGAAACACCCCTCATCAGTAGCTTTGCTTAACACCTCTATTTGGCAAGAGCTCCCTAGTGAATAACAGAGCCAAGTTAATAGTTTTCTGGAATAATACTTGATCATCCTCTCAACCTCTACCTACAAACTTAGGAAAATAAATGGCTTTTACATCTCGTTGGAACTAGCGACACTCAACACATTAGGTCCCATCCCTACCAAAAAAGTTAAGTTAAAAAGTTAAGTTAAAAAGGCTTCGGTGGTTTTTGAGCTCAAGCAGATAATTTAAGCTGATGTACTTGTGCCTTCCCGTAGCCCTTGGGCCTCCCATCTCCTATTAGTTCAAAAGAAGGATGTCAGTCATAATGGAGTGATGACTATAGATCCTTAGCTCTATTACCAAAAGGGACAGTTTCCTTACCCAGATCAATGAGCCTCTCCACTTGCTTGCTAGGTCACAATGCTTTCCACTATGGATCTCACTAGTGGATATTGACAACAAGAGCTAGCTCCTGTGATTGGTCCAAGTGTGCTCTCATAGCCAATGAGACTTATTCAAGCCAATGTTGATGCCCCAGGGCTTTGTAACATGCTCACCACATTCCAACGCGCCATGGATGAGATCAGAGATCTTGATGCTATCCTGTCTCCTCTTGTACCTAAATGATATCACTGTCTTCTCACAAACCTTTAAAGGCCATGTGGAACATCTCTGTGAAGTATTAAATCGTCTTAGCAAGGCCTAAATAAATTTAAGCCTTTAAAGTGCTCTTTTTTCCAATCTGAAATGAAATTCCTCAGACATAAGGTATTTTAGCATGAAATTCAGCCTACTTCAGTTAAAGTCGCTGCCATTTTGATGATGTCGCGCCCTCAGAGCCTTAGAAATATTCAGACCAATCATCACATGGTGTGTTATTATCACTAGTTCATCCATTGGTTTTTCAATATAGCCAAACCTTTGGTTTACTATTAAAAAAAATTTACCTTCAAGTGTCAGCATGAGTAGGAAAAATCATTTAAGCATTGCGGACTTCTCTTTATAATATACATAATTTAATTCATTTGCACCTTAACGACCGCTTTTGTGATTCACAAATGCTAGTGACATCGCAGTTGGGACAATCTTAACCCAACATGATGAAAATCACGTCGACCATCCGGTGGCTTACTTCAGAAAAACTCTAAGCAAAGCCAAGCGAAAGTATAGTAATACCAAGCATAAGTTCCTGGCTGGGATATTGCCAGTTAAAAGTTTTCATTTCTAGTTTAGCAGCACCTATTTCACTGTCATCACTGACCATTCTCTGCTATGATGGATGCAGCAGATGAAGAACAAAGACAGCCGTTTAGCAAAATGAGCACTAAGACTAAGGAACTACAACTTACCTTTGTAATTGTGCAGAAGCAATTTATCAGAATGAAAAAAGTCTTTCAAAGATGCCAATAAAGCCGCCTTAACCCTTAAGAAAATTGACTATACAATATAATTGGATGGACTGATTAATGGGAGTTGGAACCCCTGAAATCAAAATAAAACTACGAAAGATAACCTGAGATATACAAATCACAAAGGGAATGAATATAACTAAATCAACAAGAAATGGCTCCATATATCTAAACATCTTCAAAAACTAATGTTATTATTGAAAGACACATGATCGTGGGACTTGGGGCAGTAAAGAAGACTCATATATAACTAAAGAAGCAATGCTATTAGGATCAGATGGTTGAGACCATCTGGGAAGTTCTAGAGGCTGTATTATTTATTGATCCCAAGATTGGGCTAGTCCTCAGTATCAACATTCAGTAATGGCTCCACCAAGCCCTTAATGATGGCAGCATCAATACTTAAGGCTCTCCGCCCACTGGGGACATAGCATAGATATATTCTAAAAGGTGTGGACTCTAAGACCAAATGGATAAAGGTAAGCTCCATTCCTACTACTGGAATATCCAAAACTCTATTTCTTATTTAATCCATTTTCAAAATGCACGGATTCCCACAAACTTTTCTTTCAAACAATGGCCTAAACTTTACCCCACAGGTAGTCCAAAGACTAATTTTACTTTTTGGAACTAAACAAAGTTTCATCGCCCTTATAATCACTCAACAAATGGGATGGTGGAATATGCTAATGGAACTCTCTTTTCTATTTTATGGGAGATGGCTGCCTCCGACCTTAAGCACTTGAACTGCTATATACCCAGCGCTTTTCCATCTTGCCACATAAGTTACCACTAAATAGCCTAAATGTCGCCCTTTGGAGCTTTATATTGGAGTAACCCTCAAATGCAAAGTAATTAGCCCCTATTTAATACCTCTGTTCCTGAGAACTCCAACATAACCATGAGAAACTTTGGCAATGAGATTGTCCATCTTCAAGCCCTATCCACGCAAGCGTTTTCATCACCACAAAAAGGAAGACATTTTAATTTAATGTCGTCCAACACTCCTTACCATTTTTTTAATTAGTGAGCCTAGTTCTCTTTTCTCACCATTGACAGAAGGTTGACAGAATAAGCTCATTGGTCTTTGATATAGACCTACTGGGTCATCCATAAGTTGAGCTCCAAATATTCCATTTCTGGTTCAATCAGAGGACAGTGGTGAACTACGTACATGGCCAATTCCTATGGCCCTATATCCCCTCTGACAGGATTCTGAGGGGGCGTTGTCAGGATTCAAGATTAATAATGATCCAAAATCCTACTCCTGAATCAAGCCAAAATAAGCCAATTTTTAAGCTCTCACAGTTTTAACCTGTCTTAAAGGCACCAATGAATTTCAATCAGAAAGCATCACATGCCCGTGAGTTTGTTGGAGAATCCTTCTTCAATTGCACCTTTGCTTTCTAAACCTCAAAAGGCCGACTCTAGACCATCGCAATTATGAGTATGAAGCAGAACAATGAGTGTTAACCTTTCTGGAGATCTGGAAGGAAGCAGAAGATATTGATCATATGGGGTCATGAGTTTCCTAGAATGACATTCTGCATACACTATAGATTTAACATTCTTTAAAATAATAAAGAAGTCTATTTCACTCCACCTTTTCATCTTCATAAACATCTCCACTAGTTTACAACTTTAAGCCCATTTTTAAACTTAGGCTACAGTCAAGAGACCTGTTACACTGAGAAATATGGCAAAAATTAACTTTGAAATTTTGATTATTGGGTAATCCTATAATGTTCAACTGGCCAAAGGCATGAGAAAATGAAAGTTTTATAGTAGGAACTAAATAATTGAAGGTCACTGATTGATTTTTTCTACCCATGTTGCACTATTAAATAAGCTGTTGATCATCACATGAATATTGCCATAACTAGGAATTAAAATCCCAAGTGTAACATGGGTTCTAGTTCTACCTTTCTTCCACAGTGCATAAATTTTGGAATACAAATGTTCAGTGATTTACAAAGTAAGGCTAGTTTCTATGGTGCACTGCTCATTGAAATTAGCAACCATCAGCCTTTGCACCCTTAAGGGAATTTACAGAATTTTTCATTTTGAACTAGCAGCGTCCTAGAACGCTTACCAATCTGATGATACTTACTGAAATGATCCCAACTTCATATACCAGACTAATATGATAGTTTTAATTTACAAAGTAGGCCCCCTTTGTAGTTGTAAAATGGCAGAACGTCTTGTCGTAAAATTCCAGGAGTATCCTCTTGAAATTCACACCAAATCTCATATTGTCACATGAAGTCAATGCCAATCGACATCTCATGACTCTAATTATACAAAACTATTGCCGGTTCAGTGACAAGGAGGGATTTAAACTGTAGAGCAAGGCATTATATGCTCCCCTCAAGTAGTGGTATGCAGGCCTCCCATTCATATAAAGATTACTATGATCTACAAAAAATCAAGCCTTAATTATTAATAACAACAAAGAGACAATATTAGTTGTAACTCCACTGTCAATGAAGGCTCAAACTTTCGCTCAGCTTTCCCAAATATCAACAATAGTGCAATTAGAATTGGAGTTAATATTGTTTAGAAAAATTTGTGTCATTATTAACCAGTCAAAGAATTGAGAAATCTGTTCAGCTATATAAAGGAACCAATTTTTAAAAATATACATGGTAATTAATATGTTAACTTAACCTAAGTTACTGCTATCAGCTTTCTGTACGTTTGCGTGGCTTGAGGTTGCTTCACATATTTTCACGCCAACTTATCAATCATTTCAGGCTCAGTGGCCTTTGCTAGCAAAGGGGTAAGCACAAGAGTCTTGCTATTCATCTCAGTTGCTCTATACCGTTGTTTTACTAAATCAGAGGGAACTTATGTTTAGGCTAAAACAGACTGATCCCTCTCTATTTCGCCTGATCTTTTCCCGCGTAAAACACTTTATTGTTAGTAGGTATAACCATATTAATCTTTTCCGGTTTTCTTTGGCAATTTTGCAAGACATGGTCTGACTTCTCACACTTGTAACAAGTGACCTAGTATTTTACATTACTCATTTTAAGCTTCTTAAGCAAATTAGTATAGCCCCAGTGTTAGCTGCCGTTTGGCTGTTATTAGAGATTTCCTTACATAACTCATATTCAAGTATTGTTGGTATGGTAGCATTAATTAGAAGTATTAAAGGTGGTCCTGCAAAGCTGTCTATATTTTAACTCTGAGCAGCCTTTTTATCTTCATTCAAAGAGGAGATCATGGAACAATTCAGATTTTATGTCCTTACAACGCTAAATCATTGCAATTCAAGCATCAAAATGGTCAACGCTCTTACCTCAGCAATTATCTGGGCTTCTTAATAGATTAGGCCAGCAATGGTTTCAATAGTATCATCCTTTTTGAACTGAGTACCCCTGAATTTTTTCTCTCAGTTGGAGAAATGTTTAGGAGTGCTGAACTTCTCAAAATTACATTCTTTGCCTCTGTGTAAGTCCATTCATTGGCAGATAATTAAGGAAGGATAGTATCTGATTTTGCATAATAAGACAGTTTATCACGGTCACAGTCTTTTTGATGGTCCCCATATCCTACCTTGGTCAATTTGAAACTCCTAAAGGAAGGAAGAACATCGTTTTTTTAAAAATAGAGCAATTTTTGAGTTAGCCAAAATTCCACAGTATTGAGGGGATCAGTGATGAGATTCATCATCAGATAGTGACCCAAAACTGATGGGATATGGTAACATACTAGATAAGCAGCCAGTATTTTTATGCGCCTTCTGTAAGTTTTCATGACTAGAATCATAAGGGCTGTCTACCTTGGATGAGAAACTTTTTTTAATTAGGTCAGATTCACCTTCAGGGCTCTTGGGACAACAGCCTTTGGTTCTCTCCATATTAGCTAGATGATTAGTGAAGGCATTTTCCAATTTCTTCTGGCTTAACTTACATTCCTTCAACCTCTGATACTTCCTCTAAAGTTCCTCCAAATCTTTGGTCAACCGGCGGTGTTTATAAAAATTATTGTACAAAGAGTTTAAATAACAACACGACTTAGTCGTGCGTCTCAATAAGATTTGAAGCCTGTTTTTAATAATACTCACTTTTATAGCACTAGTGGTGCTCAACCCAAAAGGGGAGCCACCAAGCATCTTTATTTGCGAATGATTAAATAAAGGATTTTAAAAATAAAAATTCCCAATATAGCCCCTAAGTTATCAGCCTAGGAGGCCTTATCATAGGGTGAGGAACCTTTGGGGAAACTTTTGTCCAGCGCCCGCTTTAACTGGAAGACCATGGTAGACAAAATAGGGATTAAGGGAATCAGTGGCTGTGGCATAAGGAGGTATAATTGTGGTTTTTCTTTGTTTATGGTGCTGGTGGTGTCCATTGCCTCAACGTATTGAGCAAGTTGATGCTCAGCAATAGTGATGAGATCAGGCACACAAGTGAAAAACTTGATGCGCTGGCTGGTTGAGTTATAATTAGGGTCAAGCAGAGAGTTTTTGCCATGTTAATGCAAGAGTGGCTTGCTTCAAAAGCGAGCTCCTCAATTTTGTATTTTGCATCCTCATCAAAATCATGAGGGAAATTTGGGATGGGAATACCCTCAACAAGGGGCTCCATTTCCCTATGGAGTTGCTGGCGGAGGAGGGTGGCTCCAAACGACATTATATCCTCAAAACTTATGACTAAGCTGATTTATATGTCCTATACCTACCATATGTGAAGTACCAAACCGCTGGACCAGAAGTTATGGGCACTCCGAGAGCATATTAAGCGCTACACTTATGTTTTGGTGCATGGTCATAATGGCACTGGAAGTGGTTTTAGACAAGGAGCAATATAGCTTCTAGTCAGGACGCAAGTTTCTCTTGGAATTTGATATAAAAATAGAATATACATTAACCACTGTGAGCACCTTGTGTTACCAACTTTTCTGGTTTAAGGACAAAGATTTCAAAGCCATGGTAACATTGGACATGCTTGCTGGAAACATATATTTCTATTTACCACATCCACTACACCTTTACCATGAAGGGTGTGAAGCAATTATTACCTATTGTGAGTCCAGAAGAAGGGCATCCTATGAGAGCTAGTGAGACTATAGAGACTTGACCAGGGGATCAACGCTGGATGAACCTGTAAATTTTTGTGAAGATTCAGCTGATACCATTATTGGAAGTCTACAGTTGCAACGGAATCCTTGAGCAAGAACCTAGATTAAAAACAGGGTTCTATGACTCAAAATACATTGGAGAGATGATTACCATCTTGGGAAATATCACAACTCAACCAATAAGAATCAAAAAAGACAAGTTGTCACACTTTCCTGATTGACCAAATCCATGGCATTAAATACGTACATGCTGTAGGGGATTTTGATTTGCTTAGGTTTAAGGATGCAACCCTAAAAAAAAGAAGGAGCATGCCGAGCTGTTGGATGAGTTCAGCAAGATCTTTAGTACCAGATCTAATAACTATGGCCTCTGAAATAACGAGATCCACAATTTGGATACCAGCTCTGCTATACATATATTCAAACCTTATGGCCGCTCAAAAGCTGAGGATGCCATTATCAGTCAAGTGCTGCACCAACTAGATGAGGTAGGGCGAACTATGCCGCCAAAGAGTCCATGAGCCTCTCCTTGTTGCTTGTATGCAAAAAGGATGAACTTATTTAGTCAAGGACTTTTTTCATTTGAATAAGATAAAAAAGAAGAACTCTTCCCTATCACACATATCAATTATGCTCTAAAACGCCTAGGCATCTCAAGTTATTCTTGGTGATGGTTCTAGCTAGCAGCTACTGGTAGATGGGAGCTCTCACCAGAAGATCAGGACATGTTCACCCTTATCAGTATCCAGGGGTTTTTAAGACCACGAGGATGCCACAGTGGCTCTGCACGCCTCTGCCACCTTCCAGCGCGCGATAGATCACATTTTTTGCGACCTCAAGTTATCCAGAATGCTTATATATATTAATGATATCACTGTATTCAGAAGAACATTTTAAGAGCATCTACAGCACCTTTGAGAGGGTTTTATTTGGCTGCGCACATCCAATATGAAGCTAAAATAGAGCAAGTGCACCATTCTCAAGAGACAGTTAGAGTTCCTGGGGCTTGAGATCAGCACTATTAAAATTAAGCCTCAAGACTGAAATTTGAAAGCCATTGTGGCTATAGAGACCCTCAGGAAAAAAATGGGATATAAGTTTTACAAGTAATGGTATGATATTACCAGTGGAGCATTCCCCATTTATGGACTTGTCGGCACCCCTCAAACCTGCTCACCAAAGAAATGAAGTTTAAGTGGGGCCTGGAACAAAAATAGGCCTTCTCAGAGTTAAAGGTAAGGTTGATAGAGTCGCCAATCTGAATTTACCCTGATTTTAACAAAACGTCTTACCTCTATACCAATGCCAGTGACATAAGACTTGCGAGATACTGGAACAATTAAATGTAGATAGGGTGGCCCACACAGTTGAATAGTACTACAAAGTAATCACCAAAGCATAAAGTTTTTCATGGTGACTGAACAGGAGTGCCTGGCAATTATCTGAGCAGTCAAACACTTCAGACCTTACTTGTAAAGGGCACAATTTAAGGTAGTTATGGATCACACATCACTCCGCTAGTTGCAGAACATTAAGGCTCTTCGTGACACCATGCCCAGTGGGCAGTACTCCTCAAGGCTATAATTTCATATCATATACTGAGCCAGAGACAAACACTTAAATGCTGATGGCCTATTTTGATTGCTAATGTTTCACTTTTTTGAGCCAGAGAGTGACTGACCCTATGACTTGCTCCTGTTACATGAAGAATCCAGGCAGGACAAAACAGATAAAATTTAAGAGCTTCCTAAGGAGGTGTTTAAAGAGTCTCCCGGTATGGTGAAGGAAATTTACAAAAAAAAGATTTAAAACAAGTGGTACCCTTATAACTAGCCCAGTGACCAAATGGATTTAGTGATGGAGGCCCATAGACATGTGGGCCATGGAAGATTTCAGAAAACGCTGGAATACCTGAAAGAGAATCTCTACTTGGAGTGTATGTCAGACAAACTGCGCCAAGATTTAGAGTTGCACATACCCTGTTCAAGTTTCCACCAGGTGGAGAAAGCATGGAGTTTATGCCATTCCCCCTACCACACCCTTCAGCAATGTATCAATCAAAGTGGTGGGGCCTCTATCAACTGCCTCCAGTGGATCAAAGGTTATCCAGAAAGCGTTTGGCCACTTTTAATAGGTGGGTCAGGCTTATGAATTTAAGATTACACTGCAAACTCCATGTCATGATTCTCCCTGGATTAGGTGAAAGCCTTGTCCAGGGGGAAAATCGATATATTCATATGAAGGGCACAATTTTTAGGTGGCCCAATAATTTCTGAGAATGGAGTTCGATTTTATGTTCTCAACTGGAATACTGAATTTGGGGCTTTGTCTGAATTCTGCCAAATTCAGGAAATATTTACTTTTCCTATTTGTTATCTATTTCCACCTATCCTAGTATTGGGACTTTCCTACAGGTCCCTTGACACTACCCTTAAAATCCCTATTCCTATCCTTACAAATTGAAGTACTTAAATAGTGCTTGATTATTCAAAATAAAGTACTTCTCAGCAAAATATCTTCTTTACTTTATTCTACTTTACTCTAATGGAGAACATCTTGTCTAAGGCTGCAAGCTTCGAAGTCCTGCCTTCAGATAAACACACCGCCAGTGTTTCTTCGCTGGTGGCCCAACAAAATGGTGCTTTCTGCCAGGTCACTTCTGAGTTGCACCATGAGGATATAGCCTCAACCTTGGATGATAAGAGTTATCAATCTCAGTAGATACTCCAGACCCTGATCTTTTGGCATACCTACACTGGAATGGCAAGATGCAGTAACTGTGGAAAGTGATTTTGCCAAAAAAAGCTTTATGTGTCCTAGAAGAGAAGATCCTGTACGGTTCAAAACACCAGGCCAACTCAAGCCCTTGTTTGATTTATTGTATATGCCTGAAATAATTGAAACAGATGTCAAAGAGCAATATAGCCAACATCATAAAATGAAGAGATTGAAAAAGGCAATACTTTATTATATATAGGAAGAAAAATATAGTAAGGAAGAATGGGACATTGACTGAAGAGACGCTTGGGAAAATATCACACAGAGAAATGACTACTGGCCTCTAGGATGGGTTTCCTATTATGAGAAGAAATTCTTTTGATTTCTCTCTAAAGTGAAGCACTATAAAAAGAAACTGACAAAATTAATGTATATCCTTCAGTCAAAGAGCGAAGATCAAACAAATGGAATGCTCATAATTTAAAAACAACAAATGATTTTAATACTAACAATAATAATTATTTAGGCGACTAATACCCAATTCTATGCAATGATGTCATTTTACACTCTGATTTATCGAAAGAAATTAGAACAAATTTTATTGAGTGTTTGAAGTCAAAAGTGCCAAACATAAATTTGGATGAGCATCATGGAGCAATTGGACCAATCAAGTTGGTCCAACAAGTTGAGAGCTAGCTTCCAAATTTGACTAAGGCAGCAAGCTGCAGGAATTTTTGGGAAGCCCCAAAAGCAATTGGTGCAATGATGTGATTCAAACACCAGGCAAAACACATGGGACTTACCTTCACACCATTGGGAATAAGCTTGACGACGCCTTTCTGGCAACGCTACCACTTTCTGACTTTGACAGCTACCCTCCAGCGATTGGACCAGATATTATTAAAATAAAGTATCAAGATTACCTGGTTCAGCTCTCAGATGGGGATAGCGCTGATCCCTATAAAAACATGAGTCTTGATAAAGCGAAGCTTGATGACTCCTTTCCGGCAATGCTACCACTTTTTGACATCAAGATCGCCCTTCCTGAGATCAGCCCCAGATTACTAAAGCAAAAAATCTGGATTACCCAGTTTGGCCCTCAGATTGGGCTACCACCGATCCCCACAAAAACGTGAGTCCTGAAAAAGCGAAGCTTAATGACTCCTTTCTGGCAATGCTACCACTTTCTGACTTCAATGGCGCCCTTCCTGAGATTGGGCCCCAAATTATTAAAGCAAAAAATCTGGATTAACTGGTTTGGCCCTCAGATTGGGCTACCGCTGATCCCCATGAAAACAAGAGTCAATTAGAAGCAAAGCTTGATGACTCCTATCTGGCAACGCTACCACTTTCTGACTTCAATGGCGCCCTTCCTGAGATCAGGCCCCAAATAACTAAAGCAAAAAATTTCTGGATTACCTGGTTCAGCCCTCAGATTGGGCTACCACCAATCCCCACAAAAATGAGAGTCAAGAAAAGCGAAGCTCAATGACTCCTTTCCGGCAATGCTACCACTTTCTGACTTTGATGGTACCCCTCCCAAAATAGGGCTGCATATTACTAAAACAAAAGCTCTAGATTACTTGTGTTGACACCCAAATTGGGATAGCGCTAATCCCAACAAAAATGAGAGTCCTGAAAGAGCAAAGCTCGAGAAACTGGCCAACACTACCTCCACTACTAATGCCAACCTTCCAGCCTACTTCACATTTCCTCTCGAACTTTGCTGCATGGTTTGCTTTTGGTCACGAGTGGGATTTGCTTGACCCAATTCTGAGATGGTGATTCGGCATTGCTCAAAGAGGCCACCCTATTGGAACCTTCAGGGGGCCACACCCTACCATCGCCTGGTCATCTTCCAAGCTTGTGGGGCCGCTTGCCTACACTACCCACTGTCAATGACCTTTTCACCAAGATTTACCTGAATCTGCTGATGGACAAGGTGATTGCAAGATGCCAGGTTCAGATGGCAACTGAAATGAACTGAAATATTGAAGAGGCCAAAACCCGCATGGCTAAGATGGCGCAGGAGATTTACAAATGGACAGCACAGATGGAGGCAGAGTTGATGGCCTTCAAGTTGGAAATTATGCAGGAACAAAGGCTGCTGGTCAGCCTGCAGTCAGAAATCCGGGACAAAACTGATCAGATTGAAACGCTTACAATTGACAACTCGCAGCTTATCTGGAGTTAACTGACCTCAAGGTGAATTACCTCAAAACCAAATGGCAGCTCGAAGCTGCCACTATGAAAAACTAGCTCGCTCAGATAGCAGTGGATTGAGGATCAAGGAGCTTGAAGCCAACTTTCCCAAAAAACGATCCAAATTTATTATGAGGGCCTCAGCTGATGAAGTTGTCCAGCTTTGAACCCTAATCACACATGAGACCTCCAACTCAAATATGAGGACATTAGCTGACTGTATCAAGTGCTACTTCCATGACTCTTACACTGGCATTACCAACCTGGTCTGCATCTAGCACCTGGCTCTGTACATCCCCAAGCTTGAGCCTTCTGTGTACCTTAACCCTCAGATCATAACTTACTCCCCTGGGACAAGGCTTGGGGAGGGCGTTGTTGGGATTCTCTATGGATTAGGTGAAAGCCTTGTCCAGGGGGAAAATCGATATATTCATTTGAAGGCACAATTTTTAAATGGCCCAATAATTTCTGTGAATGGAGTTCGATTCTATGTTCTCAACTGGAATACTGAATTCAGGGCTTTGTCTGGATTCTGCCAAATTTGGGAAATATGTACATTTCCTATTTATTATCTAATCTCTATTTGCACTTTTATCTATTCCCACCTATCCTAGTATCAGGACTTTCCTACAGGTCCCATGAAACTACCCTTAAAATCCCTATTCCTATCCTTACATTTAAAAGTACTATAAATAGTGTTTGATTATGCAAAATAAAGTACTTCTCAGAAGAATATCTTCTTTACTTTATTCTACTTTACTCTAATGGAGAACATCTTGTCTAAGGCTGCAAGCTTCAAAGCCAGCCTTCAGATAAACATGCCACCAGTGATTCCTCCCTTATGGATTAACACTCCACCACTCACTTTCTTTTATATTTTAGTCATCACAAGGCATAATTGCCCTCAAGTTTTACTTTCTGACAATAGGAATGACTTCATTTTAGACGTGTTGAGAAAGTTAATGGACCTAGTGGAAGTAAACAGCAGTTCTTTGCTACCTACACTTCATCCTTAATTGAAAGCATTGAGTGAGTCAATGGAACTTTAGGAGGGATTCTGAAGAAAAAAGACCTTAATTAATTATTAAAATGGAATCATTACTGCTCTAGCATTGTTGACTTAACATTTGATAAACTACCAAGTAATTGGTAAGTGTTTTTTAAATTTCAGTATGAGTGAAAGGCAGCTCTGGTGACTCTGCTTTTACCAATTATCACAGCGGACCAGAAGAACCTGCCACCTGAAAGCTATTGTTAAGAGTTAGCTAACAAACTTATTGAAAACTCTAATTTGAAGTTTAAGAAAATATAAAAGCACCTTCAAAAGTATCAATGAGATAGTTAAAGACAAATTAGACTACTGGAGTTTATCCTAGGTGACAAAGGTCTGTTTTTGGTTTGTGAGGATCACAGCCAGAAAAGTTACAGGACATTTGAACTGGCCCACCTACTGTCTTAACAAAATGAGAGAAACCAAATATTATATCTGGGATGACAATACTATCATTGTATTTAATAAAGTACAAGCACGGCACCTGAGGTCATTACCCTGGTATTACTTTGGGGAGCAGTAATGTCACGGATGAAGAAGCAAGTGGACCAGCAGATTAACCTCTCCTGGTGGAATAGCAGAGCTTAACCCAAACCAGCGGATGTATGGGCAACTTACTCACCACACATGAAGATGGATGATCCCCATTTAAAGATTCAGACGAGGCAAGAAATTTATCCACAATCATAGTAACATTATGAGAAATAATTTCACATTGATGCTTCATAAGATTTATTTAATAAAAATGATAATGTCACCCAAGATCATTATAAAAATTTCCTCACTTTTATACCTTCTGTCAGGACGCGGCTGGATAAGATCAGTCTGGGCTCCTAAGCAGGGTGTGTGAACACCCTTTGGAGAGCCCAGGATGCAAGGGGCAAAGCGGTCTTTGGGATCCACTGACAGATGCCACAAATAATTTAGTAAAGTGAGAAATTTACTATTTAATAAAAGTAAAAAAAGCGCTTTGTTAAAGTTTTTCAAGTTTTTTATTGTATAAGCAGGGCAAACCCAAAGAAAGGTCCTTTTCTTGATACTAGTATATCCTATTTAAATTAGTTCAAATTTTGAGACCATGGGTATTCAATGCAAAAGTATATAAAGCTGAGTCATCAAAAAGGAAATATAGGCTTTCAGCCTATCAGATTGAGGATAAATATTTTTGAGGCAAGACTGACCCGTGTGGTAACAATTTGATGTATTGTATCCAATCACCAGCAAGTAAAATCTTCTCACCTCGATGGTGGTCTGACTCATATGGTAATGATTGGTTAATATGCACCCTATCATTGTCGAGTAAAATATTCTTACCTCGGCAGTGGTCAGACTCATGTGGTAATGATTGGTTAATTTGCACCCTATCATTGTCAAGTAAAATCTTCTCATCTCAGCAGTGGTCAGACTCATGTGGTAATGATTGGTTAATTTGCACCCTATCATCATTGAGTAATATCATCTCACCTTGGAGGTGATCAGACCTGTGTGGTAACAAACACCCCAAATTTGGCTGAGAATTCAGAGTTTCCTATTATTAGTTAATACCTTTTAAGCCGTTTTTTATTATAAACCATATCTTTCTGATAGTTAGGATTCCATCGAGAATCTGCCAAGGTCTTTTCGCCGTGGGTACTCATATCATTAATAACCACAATATTATTAGAGGATTGGGCAGGTGATGGGCCAATCATGGTAGCAGATTTGGGGGCACTCATACCTCCAACATTCTTTTTCTTAAGTTGAGAAGGAGATTGTCTGACATTGCCCCCCTCAAGAATGTTGGGAGGGGTGTAGGGTCGTAAGAAATCAGCCATGTAACTGTTTTATGATAATTCCTGTATCCAAAGACTTTATAGAATACTCATTTCCTCTTATACATGATGGTAAATGGCCCCTCCCAGATTGACTCAAGTTTGCCATTATGGGGAGTTATGCGATTGTGGTAATATAAAACCCTATCTGACACTTGGTAAGAAATTAGAGGAGCTCAGAGCTCATTGGCAGATTGGCCTTCTTTAGTAACCATTTTTGCGAGGTTAGTATAATGTATAGGTAAGGCGGAAAATGGGTACTCATCCATGCAAGAGTATTCCTTCTTGCTGGGTTCTTTATTGGCTAGAACTAAGGGGACTTCGTAATTGAGCAATGACAAGTACCCTTGCTTCATATTGATAATGCCTTCATATTCAATCATAAACTGAGTACCTATAAGCATATCATAAGCGTTATTATCTAAAGCCACTGCGGGGGCAGATAGAATAAGCTTCCCAATACAAATGGGAAAGAACGAGTAAGCACCCAGTGCGCGGGTGTTGTTAGGACCAGCGGTTCCAAAGTCTTGGTTGTACTCCAAGTCAGGAGCAAGTTTGATTTTTTTTCATCAACTTGGAGAGATTACGTTCACCAGGGTACCTGTATCTAAGATAGCCATCACCCGAACTTTTTGAATAACCACTTTGACCTTTGTAAGTATCCCCCCAAAAGTGGGCAATAGCGCTAAGACCTCCTTAAGATGGAAATTGGAGGTTAATTTGCACGCGGTCTCAGGGTAATTTTCCTGGATGGACTGCATGGTATGGCCATGCTGGAGAGGGTGAATAAGGTGAGACAACACCTCATCTGCATCGCTGGTAGTATTGATAACAATTGGCTCCCCTAAAACTTGGCAGAGATATGTCTCTTCAGGTATGATGGCTTCATCTACTCCTCCAGCATTCAAGCAATTGGGGACTTCCACTTCAGCAGGTACTCCTACAACATAATAGCCGACTTCATCCGTACCCACCTCAGAATCATCCCCTGGGGTATTAGTAACGCGAGGTACTGGCATAAGTTGTTTAGATGAGTCAGGCACATGAGATTTGTCAGCAATAGGTGTGCCTTTCCCTCTGCTGACATTTCTTTTCCCTGCTCCTGTTCCTTGGCATCAGCTTTCTTTTTCCAGCACACAGCCTCCTTGTGTCTTAACTTATTGCAGTATTTGCACCAAGGGCATTCAGGACGTTTTGCTTTGGGGTTTTGCTCTTCAGGGCCCATTATCTAAAGGGGCTCCTTCTTGTCTTCAATAGCTAAGGCCTGAGGCTTAGGCTTTGAATCCTCAATGGTTAAAACGCGAGGATGAGATACTGCTCCACGTGGAACTTTGGGCTTATGGAAATCAGTGACATCTATTAAATCCTCTTTTATGTCTTGAATGATATGGAAATAGCGTTTAAATGAGGTGATGTGCATCACTAGCGATGGGTAAGTAGCCACTCCAGTCAAAACGGCGGCTACAGCATCATCCAAAGTTAACATCTTTGAAGTTAACAACATCTGTGCTTCCATATAAAATCGTTCCACAAAGGCAACTACTGACTCTCCTTTTCAGATACTCGTACACATAAAAGCTTGCTTTTTCATACTTAAAGCCTGTTTTGAACCAAACGTGTTTATGAGAGCCTCTTTAACCTCAGACCAAGTGCAAAGAGCATCCATGTGAGGGACCATCACCTCCTGTGCCATGCGGCCCAAACAGGTAAGTATATGTTTGGCCTTCTGACGATCTGTTGCCCTTTCTTAGCTGCCTCATAGACGTATAAAAATGAAGCAATGCTGCCTTCTCATGGGATAAATTTGTCTTTGAACGTCGGTTTGAATGAACTAAAATCACCCTCAGTAAGGGTATGAATAGCTGGAGCTTCTGCTTCCAAGGTTTTGGAGCGGTAGTTTAACTGATCAAAGGTATGCGAAAGGTGCTCGAACTGATCATGCATGGCTTCAAGCTGGGTTTCCATTTTAGAGAGGGCTTCTAGGGACCCAGATTCACATAGTCTCAGTTGAACTTCGATCCCTGAGTTATGAGTTTCAAGATTTTCCACTTGGCTCTCCATTGCAGTGACTTGAAAATGGAGTTGTGACACCATTGAGCTTAGGTTTAATTGAGCAGTTTCCACGGCTTTCACGTGGTTCTTCAGCTCTTCTTTCATTTGTTTACACCCTTCATCGTCACGAGAGTGGGAGCTGGAGCCTTGTACTCCCTCCTTAATCTGTTCATACTTCCGCTCAGCCTGCGTTAGTCAGCTAAATACTTCCTTCAACAGCACAGGGCTTTCCAGAAAAGCTTTTACCACTTTTGCTTCGGTTTCACATTCAGTCAGGCGACATGCCAAATATTTGGTATTTTCAAACGAAGCTTTGAGAGCTAGCTCCTTTTCTAGATGAACAACCTTGGCTGCGAGGGTGAGGTGGTGCTAGATGGTTCAAGCAACAGATGACGTTCAAGCTCATCAACATGCAAAAAGACCTAATTAACTGTCGCTCCACCACAGTCACACGCTGTTAATATTCCTCTTGAAGGACGGAGTTGGGGGCTGAAAGGTCACAGTGCAGTTGCTCATTTTTCTTTTCAAGTTCTTTAGCAAACTCCTCCAACAACGATCGGGTGCTAGCGGAGGAAGCGTTCAGTTCATCCCAGAATATCTTCATGGCCTCCTCAACATACTTTGCAATCCCAGTGTCCATAGTAGTAAGTCGGTCATGCAGCTGTAAGATAAAGTTGCAATTAGCTTCCACAACAGATCTAACTGCTCCAAGATGTTCAGAGGTCAGTTGATACAACTTATCATAGGCTAAATTCAGAGCTGCATGGGTATCTAGGTGTTGATGAAGCTCTTCATGATGGCCAGCTAAGAGATGCATCATATGGACCAAGGCAGGGTGAGCAAACTTGCGTAAATAGGTGGTCAAATTTGTAAGCTGACCATAGGTCTCTGGGAGGACACTAGTCTCATAGAGAAACAAGTGGCGTTCCTCTACCAACAATGCTCGTTTGCGAGATGCAATGTCACCAGGGTTAAGGATACCATGAGTAAGGTCTCTCACGGCTTCAGTAGCTGGCCAGGTGATGCGACGAGATTCAGGTATTAATATGCGTTCAAATTGTTCTTCTTCTCCAAATATCAAAGCGGTAGGGCTATCCATTTGATCATCATCTTCTGTCCCTTCCCCATTTTGCACCCAACGGGTGACACTCTCCATTACTTTAATACTTATTGAAGTATTCAAATTGGAGCCCCCTTTAGTGAGCACCAATTGTGGAATCCACTGACGGATGCCACAAATAATTTAGTAAAGTGAGAAATTTACTTTTTAATAAAAGTAATAAATAGCGCTTTGTTAAAGTTTTTTAAGTTTTTTTTTTGTATAAGCAGGGCAAACCCAAAGAAAGGTCCTTTTCTTGATACTAGTATTTCCTATTTAAACTAGTTTGAATTTTAAGACCATGGGTATTCAAGGCAAAAAAATATAAAGCTGAGTCATCTAAATTAGGAAATATAGTCTTTTGGCCTATCAGATCGAAGATAAATATTTTTGAGGCAAAACTGACCCGTGTGGTAATGATTTGATGTATTGTATCCAATCACCAGTGAGTAAAATCTTCTCACCTCAACGGTGGTCTGACTCATGTGGTAATGATTGGTTAATTTGCACCCTATCATTGTCAAGTAAAATCTTCTCACCTTGGCGGTGGTCAGACTCATGTGGTAATGATTGGTTAATTTGCACCCTGTCATCGTCAAGTAAATTCTTCTCACCTCAGCGTTAGTCAGACTTATGTGGTAATGATTTGTTAATTTTCACCCTATCATCATCAAGTAATATCATCTCACCTCAGAGATGATCAGACCTGTGTGGTAACAAACACCCCAAATTTGGTTGAGAAGTCAGAGTAATCCTATTATCAGTTATTACCTTTTAAGCTGTTTTTTGTTATAAACCATATTTTTCCAATAGTTAGGATTCCACCGAGAATCTGCGAAGGTCTTTTCACTGTGGGTACTCATATCTTTGATAACCACAATATTATTTGAGGATCAGGCAGGTGATGGGCAATTATGGTAGCAGATTTGAGGGCACTCATACCTCCAACATTCTTTTTCTTAAGTTAAGAAGAAGATTGTCTGACATGGTCTAAATGACTTGTAAGAGCAGATTCTGGCGTTGATGTGAGGAAACTAAAGCTTTAACAACATACTGAAGTCCCCCAAAGAAAAATGAATGGGTGTGATGGGGGCAACCATGGGTCTCAGGGGGCATCCCCAAGGGTGGGGTGGCAGGGAGGGCGAGTACACCTCATAAATCAAAGTTGCAAGCCTTCACCTTTTCCAGATGAATGTAGGGGATTAAAACAAGGCGTTTCGAGCTCTGGTGCAAGATTGACAATGAAATTGGGACGTGAGTGGGGCCCACGCAAGGTTCTGGGATGAATCCCCCTGGGGGTGCTCTATGTAATGGACTGGTTCTTTCCAGTAGTGGACAAAAGTGTTGGGTAACACCAGCCAATTAATAGTTCACAACCCTAAAAGCACCCCAGAGAAGGCTCTGAATATCCACATACTATGTTGGGTTTGAATTAATCCTTGTAGAAGATTTAAGAGGATACTCAACCCTAACAGAGCTCCCTGACCCCAAAAGAGTGTAGGAGGGATTTTACCAAGTGACTAAGTTCAGTTGCTTGTTTCAGAGATAATACTTTCTTCATAGTGTAATTAGTCCAAATAAAATAAATAATTGGAGGGTTATTTAAAAATAGATTTTATTGAGCAAAAACTACTGAAATACACAGAAATGAGAGATGAAATTACTAAGTTCTTTACTATAATAGTCATAAATAATGCTCTAAATTTATTAAAGTCTGATGATTATTTATGCTTAAATTGTGAAAATAGATGATTTAAGAAATATGTAGTTACTTGCTTATTTCTTCTTAAGGAATTCAACTATGTTATGGTTGGTAAGCACGCCTAAATAATTTAAGCTGTAGTAGTATGGAGAAAAAGGCTATAACTAGGGCTATTTTACAGGCTCAAACTTCATGTTGCATTTGAAGTAAATTTTGAGGAGTAAAATCGGTTAATTTCAAATTCCTTAAATATCTCTTTGCTAATAAATTCCTCCATTTTGGAACCAATATGATAAGAAGTTCTTGTCAATTTTAACTGCTGATGTGGTCTGGAATTAACCCTTGGGTACATTTGATGAATGTGTTGCATCATGCACTTGCCAAGAAAATAAAATAAACAAAAAATTATTTTCTTTTTGTTTCCTTACATAATTTTTTGTCATATTGTTTCTTTTATGAATTTAGAATTGATTTACAACACTAATACTAATTAATATACATTATATTGCTCAAATAAATGAATTCTCACACAAAATCTAGCACCTTTATATACTGTTCCACACATCAGCAAAATAAATTTTTTCCAAATGCAAGAATTTTTAATTAAATCTGTACCCAAGGGGTTAAGTTCATATGGTTTATTTAATTAAGTAAGTTTGATGGGCGAATTTCAAATTCTGTGGATCCCTTGAAAACATATAGTAGCCTTCATTTGATATACTTGTGGCCAAATCTGATTTTTTCTTTTTAAGATTAACAATTTTGTTTTGTTAGTATTATCTCTAATAAAGATAATGTGATGGTCAGGAATATCCTGTATCTTCACACCACCCCCCTTTGAGAAAAGTTCTCTCTGAATTTACTCAGGGCAATGGTGACAGTCTTCAGCTGTTTGCCAGGTAGATATCTCAATAGGGTAATGTCTCCATTTTACCAGAGATTTGCGTCGCCCATGTACCAACTTAATGTCCAGTATCTCCTCAACTTCATATTCAGGTAATTTACATAGTGTGGGTTGGAGGGGAAAAGCCTTCTCTGGCAGTGGCCCTGTAAATAATTTAAGTTGGGAAATATAAATAGTGGGGTGGGCTCTTGATCCTTCTGGTAATGACAACTCAAACGCTACTGGGTTTATTTTTTGATCACTTTGTATGGTACAATCCATACAGGACCAAACTTGTTGTGTTGCGCTTTGGTATTGTAGTTCCAAGAGTGAATCAACACGTAGTGTCCCACCTTTATTCCCATATTCTCCTACCTCTTCTTGTCTGAATTCCGCTTTTGTGATTTTGCTGCCTGATCTAACCGTTGCTTTAGTAGTTTTAAAATATCCATAGCATTCCTGGTAAACTCATCTACTGTGGGGTTCTGTCCACCTACTGAGGGGTCCCAGGGATCTGGATTTTACCCATGATTGGCAAAGGGGGACATTTTGGTTGATTCATGAACCAGGTAATTGTATGATTAATAAGGTAAGCCTAACTAATCCCTCCAGTATGTCTGACGTCCAGATAAATAACAAAAAACGCATTGTTCAAGCACCTGATTTACTCTCTTTGTCTGGCCATCTGACTGAGGATGGTAGGCAGATGATTGTCAGGGCTTGATTTGTAGGTTGTCCAGTAGATGGTTACAAAACTTAGATACAAACTAGGGTCCATGATCAGAGATTATCTCCTCTGGCACACCATGGTACAAGAATATTTCCTCCAAAAACAAGGCTGCTGCCCCCTTTTACATTTTCTGGGTGGTACATAAAATGAACTCAGCATACTTAGTTAACCAGTTAACTACAAACTTTATGGAGTCGGATCCCCAGAACTTGGGTAGAGCAGAAATTGATTCTTGGTCTACTTCAAATGGCTGGTAAGTTATTCTGTGGTATGGTGTAGTTTTGAACGTCTATTGTATGAAGACAATAGACCAGACGGTGACTATAGTTAAGATATAACTCCTTGGTAAAAGCACTTGAAAGTTGTATTCTTCTATCATTACTTGGATGATGGCACGCTGCCCTGATCTTACTGATTCCAAGTATATTCTCAACTTGTTACAACTTAATATTAAACTTAAAAAGCTTATAAGCTAAACTATAAACTAGTGGTAAAAGTTGATTGTATATTATTAGTATCAACTTGGAAAAATTTAAGGATCTGATGTTCACCACATCTTACCCATGACGTCTCATTTTCAATGGCACTTGGCCAGAGGAACATGTAAAATGTTTGTTTGAGGGTCTACGAATACTTTGACTCAGGGCACCTTGCACAGCCTCAGGGTAAGTGTAAATAACGTCATTGTTCTCAAGTTGGCGTTTCAGACGCATCTGCAAATAGCTGAACTGAGTCTCTTTATCAAGCAATTGGTAGCACATACCAAGGTGATTCGTACCACTAATTAGTAATTAATTCAATTAAAAACTTAATTGACATTTAAAAACTAATTTAGGCATAGACCAACAAAGCCCACATGCCCAAGTCATTAAGTTGAAACTTAATGTTAAGTCTGACCTAACCAACAAAGCTCTGGAGAGCATACCATCATAGTCAAATATTATTAATTGAAATTGCTAGGCCACGGATCCCAAGCTTTTCATAAGCTTAGGATATTCCTGATCCATAATCACTGATATCCGATATGATCCATAATAAATTAAGCATTTTAACATTATTATGTACCTATTGAATATCTGACAATCAGGTTAAGTAAATTGCTCAACTTTCCCCCACCTTGACTGGATATAAGCGGTGGGTACCCTTCTTTCTGGGTCACATTATCTAACTTTTCACGCTCATAAAAATATGAACGTTATATTAGTAAACTTTCTGCCTCATACAGACGAGTCTTCCTAAGACTAAGAAAGTCCATGCAGTGCGCTATGGTCAACTCAGGCGTGTTGCCAATGATTTCTCAAGCTGGATTGACCAGCTACGCTTCCACGGTACTAGAGAGATCAGCTTCACATCCCGCTGCAATATCACCAATCAATGAATCTGAACAAGCCCACTTGGCTTTGAGTAATGTCTGTTGAACATCCAAATGGGTTGAGCGGGATCACCTTTTGACTTATTCTTTATCTCTTTGGGCTTCTGAAGCCGTTCAGTACCAAAAAACCCTTATCTGACATCAATTTACTTTTGATGGGGATCTCTTTCCAGGCTTATTGTTTTCCCTTTTTTGCATCTTCACTACTAAAAATCTTGCTTCCTCTTTATGTGCAGGCAGTGTGGCTTCATTGGGTCTTGAGCTCAATTTGATGTCAGAGCTTGTATATGTCTACTTGTCATCCACACTTGCTACCAGTCCTGAGGTTGCCGCATACTATATTTTTGAGGCCAACAAGGTATTTATTTTTGCTAACTTAATTGCTAGGCTTTGGTGTGAACCTGCTTCAGTACATACCAATTATTACGTCTCATTGGGCAATAAGACTCAGATTTCAAAAGATAAAGCGCATTCTGGTGTTATACTGAGCCTTGCAAAAACTTGGCGAAATGGCTTCCTTAAAATTTTGTCACACAGATGGCTCTTTTGGGAGCGTGCGTTTGCTTCCCTCCTTCCTCGCTCTCCACCAAAACCATGCCTGACATGCACAGGGTATTAGATGAGGCCCATTTGCAAAAGTTTCATGTGAAAGTGTTCCTCCCCCCAGTTTACCCCTGCCTTGAGTGCCTCTTTGTTGACTTTATCTTCCTTTCTGCAGCATTTACTCCTGAGTTGAACCTTTCTCACCTATTCTGAAGTCCCTTCCAATGGTCTTCGCCTTTTGTTTGATGGCCTTTCTTAATCCAACAGAGCCAGCGTGCCTGGTGCTGAGCTTTTTTGGGTTTAGAAAATTTGTGACAGGGTCTGGATAGTCAGGACTTGTATGAGATTTGTATCTCTCTGATTTTGCTACAGACTTCTCCAGTTTGATCACACTCCCCTCCCCCTACCATAGAAGGGTTACCTAATTCTAATGCCAGCGAGGCATCAAATCTCTGAATTAAAATTTAAGTTTTTCAATCTTTTTTTGTCTTTTTATTTTTTATTATTAATAAATATTTATAATTAATTTTATTCATTATATAATTTTTTTTTTTTTCTTTTTTCTCTTTTTTGTATTATTGTTCTTTATGATACTTATGAAGGAATTAGCATGTACTCAATTCACAACCCCAACTGCCTTGATCCTTAATGGTATATACATCATCAGACAATTTCTCCAATTTAATAAATGGACCTTTCCAAAGTGAGGCCAGCTTTTGCGCAGCCTTCGCTATGAGTGTTGCAATATACTACTAAGTCTCCTTCCTTGAACTTAGTCACCATAGCTTGTTTAGTGTTGTCGTAGCTCTTCTGAATAGTTTTTCAACTAAAATGTGTTTTGATAGGATTCAGATTTCAGTTTGATTAGGGTCCTTTCTAGATTCTCAACATAATTATTTGGGCTAATTGCTTTAGTTGAGCTGAGTACTGAATATAATAATGGAGACAGAGAGGGCTGTCTACCATACAGAAATGAAAACGGAGAGTGGCCTGTGCTGCTGTGGTGTCCAATATTGTATGCAAATACAGTACCACTAGTTGAAGTCACCCATTGCAAAGGCGCCAAGGCTGCATTTTTGCGTAATATGCCAACTAGAGTGCCATTCACTTGATCTACCATACCGTTAGTCTCAGGATAGTATGGTGTTGACAACACTTTTTTGATAGACATCAACTCAATTAACTGTTGTACCATTTGGGCAGTAAAATTCGTGCCATTGTCCATCAAGATCTTCTGGGGGCATCCGTGCTTAAAATAATATTATCCATAATGAACTTGACAGTAGTTAGAGACCCACCGTCTCAAATTGCTTTTGCTTCCACCCAAATTGTCAGATAGTCAATAGCAACAATTATGTATTTTTTGCTTAGGCTACTCACAGGCAAAGGGCCAGCTACATCAATCAACATGGTATGCCAGGCCCAGTTAGGTTTGATCAAGGATATTTCACATCTGGCTTCATAGGTTTTGCAATTTGGCATGAATGAATTTATTGAGCACATCTTGGATATTGAATCACATGGAATCCCACTATTAACTCAATCAAATTTATTCTAGCGTCTAGGTCAATCCCCTGTGTCTGACAGCCTTATGTGCTTGTGTAATAATCTCCATTCAGTCGGAAGGTTTTGGGAAGATTTGACGTTTCCCTTTTAGATTTTGCTTTTATAAAGCTCCATTTTTATATTTGGTGTCAGTTAATCTTTTTTGATCGCTTTTTGCACTTCAGTTGGCTCATTTCCATACTTTCAGGTAATCATTTTTTTCATAAAGCACATCGGTCAAACTGCTCAGGACAGATACAATAGGAAGTCACAATAGTCCATCTGCATTTTGATGGGCCGCTCCAGCTCTATGAATAATTTCATAATTGTACACTTGTAATTTCAGGAACATGCAGGCTAATTGTCCCTCAGGTTCCTTGAACTTGTGCAGCCATAGTAATGAGCTGTGATCCGTCACTATTTGAAACTTGGTGCCATGAATGTCAACCTGATTTTGTTTAAAAACATAGATGATAGCCAAACATTTTCTTTCAGTCACCATATAATTACTCTCATGCTTATTCAGCATCCTGCTGCAATAAGCGACTGGATGCTCCTCGCCATCATCACCAATCTGAGATAGCACACCACCAATTGCAATCAATGAGGTGTCAGTTTGTATGACAAAAGGCTTGCTGAAATCTGGATATCAGAGGATAGGCACCTTGCTCATTTTGATTTTGAAGCCTCAAAGGCTTGTTGGAACTCCTCTGCCCAGCAAAAACGAACTCCTCCTTGTAGTAAGTGGAATAGGGGCTCAGCAATCTTTGTGAACCCTTCTAAGGATCTTTGATAGTATCCACCATGCCTAAGAACACTTGAACATCCCTCATATTCTTCAGAGGTTGCATTTTGCTAATCGCATCCACCTTTTGAAGCTAAGGCCACAAGCCCTTGGAATCAATGATAAACCCAAGGTATTCCAATTGTTCTTAAATAATTGACCTTTATAGGTTTTATCTTCAGATTGGCCTTCAACAGCCGTTTGAACACTTATTCAAGGTGCTCCAGATATTCGTTAAACGTTCACAAAAAGACATTGGTATCATCCAGGTACACCAAAATGCTGGATAATGTAAAGTCCCCCAAAATAGTGTCCATTGTGCGCTGAAAGTTTGCTGGCGTTGCACAGCCCCTGTGGCATGCACGTTGATTGGAACAGCCCTTGAGCAGCAATCATTGTACAATATTCCTGCTCCTCTTGATGCAGTATAATTTTCCAATATTGCGATGAGGTCCATTGTGGTAAAATACTTCTCCCCTCCCAGACGGTCCAGAGCATCATCAATTATGGGCAACAGATATGAATCTTTTTATAATAACATTTAGGCATCAATAATCAATCACAACTTGATTGCTGACATCTTTTTTCTTTACAATTAAAACTGGGCTGGCCCACAGGCTTTTGGAGGGCACTATCATTCCACTTTTCAGAAATTTGTCTAGCTCTCTCTGACTATTTCTTCACTAGCCCTGAGGCACTGGATTGGCCTCATTCTAATAGTCACATGGTCCCCGGTGTCAACAAAATACTGTACAACTTTTGCACAATCTAAATCTTGGTCATCTTTAGCGAAAATTTTGGAGTATTGTTCAAACAACTCTAGTGATTCATCCTTTTGTTGTTCTGGAAATCTGGCAAACCATTCTCAAGAAATTACAGAATGTGCCCCAAGGGTTTTGGCCAGTAAGCCTAACTCAGATAAGTCACCCAATTTGACAGCTGATTTTAACTTGTCCCTTGGAAACAGATGCACTGATGTGACTACTTGATATTTCTTGACCTTAATATTTCAGCTAGTCAAATTTTCTAGTAGGACATCAATCTCCCCATGCCCTGGTATAAGTATTACAAGCGCCACACTAGGTTCCATTTGAGAATGATGCCACAGGGATACAACCTCACCATATAGTCCTTCTGTAATATCCAGTGTGGTCCCAGTCCTCATAACCAGTTGATGGCCTGGAGCTTTTGTCACATCCTTATTCACATGTAGAGGTATTCCTTGATTTTTGTTTATGGCGGTTGGCATATGGTGGCTTCGATTTCCCTACTTATATCCTACTGTTATTATCACATCAGTTTAAGATAGATTGATAAAGTTTCTGTGACAGCTTGTGGGCTTTGTATTGTCGTGAGAGTAATAAATTGGAAGTGATTGACCCAATATCGTCAAAACGTTCTCTTTGAAATCTCATGAGATCCCATAGGTCCTTAAATGACTAGTTCAAAAGAATATGTCATAATTGGCGTTTGGAAGCACTATTGCAGTTAAAGCTACTACCAAAGCTCCAAATTGCAGTGCAAGGCGCTGTAAACTCCTTCACTCTTAGTGCTGTTAAGGCCTGCAGTCACATATTTTTAATGATGGTCAATGTCTGGAGCTATTTTTCAATTTCTTTACCAACTTCATGAAAACAATGTTTACAGGTTCCGCTATCAACAATAGCTACAACTCTGATCTTGTTGACCAGAATATCCACATATGTGCACTCAGAGTAGTAAGAATCAATAGAGTTTACTAAATGAATATGGGAAGAATCCAGTGAGTTAAGAGTGTGCTTCAGATTATTTCCAATACTGATACATTCATTGATGAATGTACCAACTGACATGGCTATATTCACCCCTTTCAAGCTTTGGGCATTTGCTGCATTGCTCAGCCCTTCAACTGGAATATTCTCAAGTATTTGTTGCACATAGGGTTTAGCGACTACTTCAGAGGCTTAAGGTATGACAGCCTTACTCTAGGAGCGAGTTACCTCATGTACGTTTTAAAATCTTCATTCAATACTAAAATAGAATTCATTTCATTATTTTAAGGCCCATGGCCAGCGTTTTCTTGTCGATCAGGTGGGACTAGTATCTTAGCCACAATAGAGCATCCTGCATCTATTGTGCTTGTTCTTTTTCGCTCCTCCTGCATGGTATTGGGAAGGACTACATCGACATTTTGCTGATGGCATCAGGAAGCAAAGTGACCTTTATGATTGCAATTAAAGCAAATAATCTCACTCATCAGGCGTGGGGATCTTGTATTTAAATTTTTCTCATTTTTTACAGGTGGATTACTGCCAATCTTCTTTTGGTTTCAAAGGGCTTTCCAGCAGAGGCAGCAGGTCCTGATCTGTACCCTGTATTAGGAGGGCTGTAATTTTTGAACATCTGCACAAATAATCAACCAATTCAGATGTTGTAAGGTTTTGCATGAAAGCAGGAAATAAAGTGTTTGACAAGTTTGGTTAAGGTTCTACATGTTCTAGTGCAATCTTAGCATTAAAATCGACTATATCCTTTGCACCTAGGAGAACTTGAGCTTCACGATAGAGTTGATCTGCAAATTCATCAATTGATTCATATTTCTTAGTACAAATGTTCATAAACTTGAATTTTCTGGTTGAAATTCATTCTAAACCTCCAAATTCATGAAACACAGCCTCTTTGACTTCAGCATAGGTTAGGTTTTTGTTAATGTGATGTATAATCAGTTCAATGCTCAACTCACTAAGCAGTTAATCATAGTGGCTGCTTTGTTATGGTCACTGTCCCCATACATGGCCATTTCAAAGCGTTTGAGAAATGTGGTTATACTACAGTTCTTGTCAAAAGCAGGAAGGTTTGCTGGTTTATAATTATCGCTTTCCTGTTCCTGGTTATCACAATTACTTCTTTGTTAATTTGAGCCAGGCGAACTAGGTTGCTGAGGCATTGTATCCCGGTTTGAGGTGTTAGGGTTGGCCAAAGCAACCATATTGCTAGGCATTTGTTGACGTGGCCCAGCGTCCGTTTCAGTAGCTATTTCTGAAGCTTCATCCTCATAATATTTATAAGAGTTTCCAGTCAAGTGGTTTGTGGCACACTGACAGCGCCCGTCATCCAGAGCTTAGATTTGATCATTAATTTTATTTACCCAATAGACATGATTTCAGTTTTTTAACTTTAATTTTGCAATTTCCTCATTCAAGCTAGTAGCTTGTAGTTGCAAGGTGGAAATCACTTGGTACTTTTCTTTTATTGCCTTCTTGCACTGGTTTACTTCTCCATGAAGAATATTGTTTAACTCATTAATAGCAGTAACATCCTCAATGAGATTATTAATCTGTAGATTAAGACGAACAATAGAGTCTTGATTTTTTCATTTTCCCGTTGGCCCTCAAATTGTGTTTGCCAGTAATTAATTTTACCGTTATATTCATCCTTCATCTGCAAAAATTTGGGCGCTCAGTCATTGATACTGGTCACAAAATTCATTGTTATGGTTTAGTTGCGCATCTTGGTCTTCGTGATTAAGCCTCATGAACTCTGAAGCATTAATAGAAGTTTGAGTGATATTGCTAACCTTAGATTTGGTGACTCCTCTTTTCTCTAAGAAATTTTCAAAGATGGAATGCAGTCTGTAGTTTAGCTCTTGTGCTAATTCTGCTACCCGGTCATTAGACCAGGTGGCTAAATTATAATTTGCCTCCAAACTAGAATGGACCTCAGCGAAGTTGGCTTCCAATTTCTCATTTAAATTTTGGCCCGCCTAGCTGGAGTTGCGTGAGAAGCTTACCAACTTGATAATGGCTGCATGATGGCTGGAAATTTGTCATCTGAGAATTTCTGGAGGTGTGATGTACAAATTCAATTAAGTATTGGGCAATATTTTTTATCCCAATTAAATTGTTCGTATTTGAGCTAGACTCAATTGATGATGAGCTATTTATCTCATCCACAACACACCTTTCTTTTGTTGGCAATAGAAAGGATTGCTACTATTGTCTTTGGGTTCATGTCCTATTTGATACCCTCTTAACAACTGCTGTTCAAGACGTTCCAGCTCTTTAGGTAAAATGGGTTCATCAGGGTAGGTAATAATGGGTACATCATCCCAATTAATCTGGGACACAGTCATTTCAGTATTTCTCATTGGGCCCGGTGATGGATTTGAATAATTAGTTGGGATTGCTCCCCTGTTTGGTGTAGTCACCATCTGCAATCTCAGCCATGATCACCATTTGTTAATTTTGGTTTACTTCAGATGGCTGGTTCTTCTTCTGCGGTATGGTGGAGTTTGAACGTATATTGTATGAAGACAATAGACCAGATGGTGACTATATTTAAAATATTTCCTTGGTAAAAGCACTTGAAAGTCATATTCTCCTGTCATTACTTGGACGATTTTGCTGCCCTTATCTTACTGATCCCAAGTAAATTCTCAACTTAATACAACTTAAAGTATTCAACACAAAAAGCTTATAAGTAAAACTATAAACTAGTGGTAAAAGATGATTGTATTTTAAAAACTTGGAGAAAAATTTATAGGTTCTGATGTTCACCACATCTTACCCATGACATCTCATTTTCAATAGCACTTGGCCAGAGGAACAAGTAAATAGTTCATTTGAGGGTCTATGAATACTTTGACTCAGGGCATCTCGCACAGCTTCAGGGTCATATTAAATAACTTAAGGTTCTCAAGATGGATTTCAGATGCATCTGCTAATAGCTGAACCGATTCTCTTTCTCATGCAATTCGCAGCATATACCAAGGTGACTCGTACCATTAATTAGTAATTAATTCAATCAAAAACTTGATTGACATTAAAAACTAATTTTGACATAGACCAAAAAAGCCCATGTGCCCAAGTCATTAAATCAAACCTTAATGTCAAGTCTGATCTAACTACCAAAGCCCTTGAGCCCATGTCATCATAGTCAGTTATTATTAAGTGAAATCGCTAGGATATGGATCCCAAGCTTTGCATAAGCTTAGTATATTCCTGATCCATATCACTGATATCTGATATGATCCATAATAAATTAAGCATGTTAACATTATTATGTCCCTATCAAATATCTGATGATTAGTCTAGTCAATTACTCAAAAGCAGATATATAATCCACACTGATAGATGACCAAGGCTTTTCTGCCTCTGTAGGGGCATCAACTTCCTCATGGGGAGATTGCCTTGAGGCTTGACACAAGCACAAGTCAGCTATTGGCTTACATGATCTTTAACCTTTCTTATATCCTAGGCCATGAGTAATCTCTCATAATAAGTTCTAAGGAATTTTTATATTCTGGATGTCCAGCCAGCGGATGGTTATGGCAGGCCTCTAACACCTCCTTTGTAAGTTCCCAGTTGGTACCCACATCTTCCCCCAGTAATGGAATCCATTATCCTCGTTGCTAAAATTTTTAAACTTGTTTGAGGTTCCACTAGCCAGCTCCTGTAGTAGCCTCTTCCCAAATTTAGTTCTTCTTTGGGAAGCTCAGATTCTTACATTAATTCCCCTAGCACCATCTTCAATTATTGTAAAAACATCAGTAAGCATCCTAGTGACAGTGTTATTTTTTGTCCATCTTATGAGTGGTATAAAATAACCTGGAGTCCTGACTTAAAAGATCAGAGAGCAAGTTCTCCTTTCCTGGGAGGTATTCAACTAGTCACAAGATTGGACAACTCCACATGCCAGCAAGATTGTTTCTGTCCCTCGTTGTGGCTTAATATAGAGCTGCAGAGCTTTTAAACAGATCCAAAAAATGATGGGCCAGCGGGCATACATCAAATGGTGTTGCCACTCTTTGAGGGACGCCACTATTGCTAACAACACCTAATCATAAATGTGGTACTTGGTCTCCGCAGGCTTCATCTTACGGCTTTAATAGCAGATGGGATGTTCCAGGACATTCTCCCTTTGTTGAAGAAGGACAGCACCAATTGCACAGTTGGATGCATCAGTTTCCAGTATAAATGGTTTCTACTGATTAGCATGAGGTAAGACAGGGGCCGCAATAAGAGTAATTTTTATTACTTGGAAGGCATTTTTTCTTCCATGCCCCATTAGAAGGGTACCTTCCCTGTTAACCTAGTTAGTGGTATAGCCACTGCAGACAAGTCTTTAGAGGACCGTCTTAAGAAGTTGACAGTTCCCAAGAAACTGCGTATACCTGTTTGATCAGTTGGGGCCTTCCATTCCTTGATGGCCTTGAGTTTGTCAGGGATACCGTCAATCCTCCCTCAAGTACCACGTTTCCAAAAACGTTACTGAAGACTTATGAACTCATACTTTAAAGGGTTTTAATTTAAGTCCTACACCCTTGATGTCTTTCAAGACGGACTTGACATCCTTCACATGTTTTTCCTTAGACTTAGAGAACACAAGTACATCGTACATATAGACAATGCAACAGCTTCCCAAGGAATCGTGGAGCACGTGATCAACAGCCGTTTGAACACAGCAGGTGCATTTTATAAGCCAAAGGACTTTGCCCAATACTCATAAATACCAAGGTGGCACATGAATGCCGTGAATTTCTGATGATCAGGGTGCACTGGTACTTGATGAAACGCCTCTACCAAGTCCAACTTGTTAAACCAAGTGCTTCCAGAGATAATGAGGAAGATGTTCTCAAAGAGTTGCAGGGGGTAAGAGTCTTGTTATGTCACCTTATTCAGCTTGCGGAAATCCACACAGGGATGGAGCTCTCCATTTGTCTTAGGTACCATCAGGATAGGGGAGACCATAGAAGATTTATATAGCACTATTGATACTGATTTCAGCATGGAATCGATATACTTCTCTAAGGCTTCCTTTGATCTTCGGTTCATAGTATAGATGGGATATCCTTGGGGCAAATCTGAGTACTCCTTTAACTGGAAATTGAGGGAGTATGGGCCACAAGCATCAAAATTGGAGAGTTCTAGAGCCCCAAACACACTGTCAAACTCAGCGTATTCCTCAGGCAAGGTACTGTTAGTGGCTTCTCCAGACAAAATTCAAAACTTGGTTGATGTGGGATCACAAGTTTAAACATCCATTGAATGGCAATGAATCATCAGGGCGGATAGTGACTTCCTTGGTCATCATGTTGAACTGGGGGGTGAAGCGATGCCACCATCTCATTCCCAACACCACAAGGTAAGGAAGGTGGTTCAGTGCAGAAGATTTCATTAAACAAGTGTTCCCCTTGACCAATTTGGATATGTACTCCCACCCTCCAAAACAGAGCTGTTTTGGTTTAATCTGGTAGTGACACTTTACCTGCCTCCTTCAGAGGGACATTCCAATTTTGCGCAATTTTGAGTTGGATGTAATTCTCATTGGCCCGGTGTCCACTAAGGCTTTCACCTCAAATAGTTCTAACTATTGACTATTTTAAGTGGTAGGAGTAGATAGGAGTAATGAGCAGAGTTTTCTTTATTGGTAGGAATATCGCAAATTGGAGCTGGTGATGCAAGTTTCTCTGGAGTACTCTGGGCAGATCCAAGGGTTTTATACTGCAACCTCTCCCATGGCCCCTTTTAGAGCGCCCAGGTTGATCTGTCTGAGGATGCTTGGTGAGACGTAGGGGCTTAGATTTACCACAGCGGAAGTCCTTCCTTTATCCACTCTTGTACCCTTTGTCATACATAAGATCTTGTTTAGTTTTTGCAATTTTAAGTTGGTGCTCTAAGTTCATAGCACCTCCTATCTCCTCCACCAAGCTTTCAGCTAGGCGCGTTGCGCCAAAGCTGATAGAAGATCTGGGTGTATGCTTTATCTGAACATTCGTGGGAGCTGTGATGGAGTAACCTTTAGCTGCACGGGCTAGTGGACGAAATGAACAAGCATATTTCTCAACTGAATTTTTCCCCTGAGATGTCACCAACATAGCCGACTAAGCAGCATCTTGGCCCTCGTCAGGGCAAGCAACTTGATCAATCACTTGAGACACTCATTAAGAGTCTCAGGAAGCGACACTTGTTTATCCAGAAGGTATAATCCAAATGGCCGATTTCTTAGGTAACTCACTAAAACTTGAGGAATTTGATCAGCAAATGCAGGAGTACCTCCCACCTCTACGGTTAAGCGGTCTTGAGAACGCACCTTGTCAAAAACTTCATAAATTTTTTTCAAGGCCATGATTCCCAGGAGGGGTGAACAGAACTAACTTGTCTTAAAACTTTATGATTCACAGGCAATGGCATCCACCCTTTCATTACCCAAAAAATTCACGCAGCATAAATATTATTTAAAAAATGATCATCAGCAGGTGGGGAGATGCTGATACCATGCAGGTAAGAGAGTTTGAACAGGTATCTCCCTTGAAGATCTCACCACGGACCTAATGGTGTTAAAATTTTGTATAATTTAATGGACTGGTTCTTTTCAGTAGTGGACAAAAGTGTTGGGTAACACCAACCAAGTAATAGTCCACAACCTGAAAGCACCCTATAGAAAGCTCTGAATATCCACATACTATTGAGTTGGTTTGAATTAATCCTTGTAGAAGAGTTAAGAGGATACTCAACCCTAACAGAGCTCCCTGAACCAAAAGAGAGATAGGAGGGATTCCACAAAGTGACTAAGTTCAGTCTCTTGGTTCAGAGATAATATGTTCTTTATAGTGTAATTTGTCTAAATAAAATAAATAATTGAAGGGTTATTTAGAGATAGATTTTATTGAGCAAAAACTACTGAAATAGACAGAAATGAGACGAAATCTACTAAAATTTATTTATAAATAGTCATAAATAATGCTCTAAACTTAATTTAAGTCTGATGATTATTTATGCTTCAATTGTGAAAATAGATGTTTTATAAAATGTAGTAACTTGCTTATTGTTCTTAAGGAATTCATATATGTCATGGTTGGTAAGCACGCCTAAATAATTTAAGCTGTAGTAGTATGGTGAAAAAAGGCTATAACTAGGGCCTATTTTACAGGCTCAAACTTCATGTTGCATTTGGTGTAAATTTTGAGGAGGAAAATTAGTCATTTTCGACTTCTTTAAATATCTCTTTGCTAGGAATTCCTCCATTTTGGAACCACCATAATAAGGGGTTCCTCTCAATTCTAAATGCTGATGTGGTCTGGCATTAGATCCGCCAAAAATTGAATGAAGGGGTGGGAATTAATCAATAGATGAGGGGAATCTGCTACAACGCCAGTAGGGACAATGAAGCACCCAAAGCTTGAAACCAAACCGTCCCATTGTCCAACAATAGGGAGATGGGATGGCGACTGAATTAGCGGTGCACAGAATGCCCAGTAAGACAATCCCAGTTCCATCCAACTGACCCCTAAGGTTGACCAATACCCCCCACCTACCCTAAGCAACATTGACCACAAATAATCAAACTTTCGTCCATGACTTAATTTACAACCTAAAATAATTATTTATCCTCACACGTGGGTCAGGCAGCAAGAAATGAGGATTGTGACCACAAATGCTTGGGGATGGAGAGCATACAAACAAGATTGAGGAAGATATATCATGTCAAACAAACAATAATAGAGAAATAATTTTTATATTGGAAATTCAAGAAGTTTACCAAAAAAGAATGGTGTCAAGCTCAATCTGTGACGTGAAGAATCACCCGTGGTCCCAACAAATAGGCTGTCAAGCTCTCTGGATAGATAATGTGGCAACTGTCGCATTGAACAAAAGCATAGACTTGGAAAACGGGAGAAAACTCACGCCGGAAGGATCATAATAGCAAACACTATGCATAGGGAAACTGGCAAGAGCCTTCAAGTGGTGGCAGTCTTCGCTCCACCAAAGCCCCACAAAAATCAAATATTTTGGGATTTTCTTTAAAAGTATCAGCTGAAGCGATGATGGTTATAGCAGGAGACCTAAATTGTTGGACAAATGTGAGTCAGGATATGTTCCTGACATGTGAAGATCCCAACTGAAAGGCCAATTAGATGCTAGAATACCTAGTTAAGTTGGGGATGTGCCTTATGATTGACGAGGAGGATGACAACCTGGACAGCCTAATGCGATGGATATACAACTCTGTTGGAACCCACAGGTTGGTTTGCGCCAGGATTATATACTGATGTCATCTGACCTCAGGCCGCTGATGTCCTATAGGAAAGTCAATAAAAATGACAAAAGCGACCACATGATAGTTCACATGGATATTGATCTAGATGAACCCCTGAGAAACTGTGAATGGCAACTGGCAACAGCCGCATTGAAGGATGGGGAATTGAACCGAACAATTGAAACCAGACTGGATCAACTGGTCAGGAAATTTGGATTGTCACCTGGAGATAAACCCACTGGAACGATGGATCTGGATAAATGAGAAGATGAAGAATGATAACATGAAGTTCAAAAAAGCAACAACCTACAAGCAAATTGCTGCCGCAAAGCAGCTGAAAACTGCACTGGTGTAAGGAGAGTATCTATAAATATCCTGTTTCTAGGGTGGAGGTGCTTGGTGCACAGGGCCAACGCTATAGAACTAGTCAATAGTACAAACATTATTAGAGCACATCTGAGAGTGCTTAAGCAATAATAATATAGGAAACTTAGTGTTAACATTAGAGTGAATAACCAGACATAAGTGACGCAGTGCAATAAGTGGTCTGATAAAGGCGTCCTAGGTGAAAGGGAACCTGGGTGGCCCAATGGTGCACAAACGGATAGTTTATCATAGATATTATAAAGAGGTTAACAGAGTGTGAGACCTCCCCACAGAGGTTTGTGCACAGAAATGTCCAAGATAACATAAAAGAGGAAAACGGTAGACTTAGTGAAGGTTTGTTTGATAGGGAGAAGTTGACCAACAGGGGAGATTGGTCTTGAAATGGGAAATCTAAGGGAATTCAGGCAAAACAATCTTTTAAGGAATCAGGTCTAAGCTGAGGCGCACCAATAGGTGCACGCTTCCATTGGGCAAAATGCTATATTGGGTAATCAACCGAACTCAGGTGATTGATTGTAAAAAGGCTGACCTGAGCTGGAAAGTGCAAAAATCAAACGGATTTTTGAAACCTTGTTCACCCATAAATTAAAGCTAACCATTTTCCAAATTAATAATGCTAGTTCGTTTAAACGCCCCTACTCTCATACAGGGATGAACTTTGCTTGCTTCCATAGGACCAAATTGGGCATATTTTGCCTTCAACCAGCGTTGGTCTATGGTATGCTTGAGGTCAGGAAGGCCTGCTAACTTCACCTTCTTGGTCTCCCTGAGAGCATCTTTGTCTCTTATGTTAGTACCAAGGATGATGTCATATTCCAGCCATGACATTACCATCTCCTCACAATGGGGCTCAACCCTCCTCCAGGGCTTGCGCCAGGGAAATGTTCTTAT